>WNNJ02000427.1:0-95430 GCA_012934845.2 Pomphorhynchus laevis
ATTTATAATATTAATATATATAATATTAATATTAGCTTGATCCTTTAGAAGATCAAGCTAATATAGCTGTTGACAGACAATGTCAAAAACATTATGTTTAAGAGCTTGTCAAAGCGCATTTTAAAAGAACTTTAGACAAGCTATTCGAAGTATATTCTGAAATATTTTGACGTCTATATATAACAACTGGATCGGCCCTCTGTGCATCAAATGACATTTTATATAAAGTGTCTTTGCATTCATAAAAAGTTATGCAACTATAATTCATTAAGGTGCACAAAGTACATCATTGCGTCCAGCAAGTTTTACACTCAGGCGGTTTTAGAGCTAATGTACATGCTTTCTAGTCCATATTTATGTAGACTAACTTTTGCAATACGGTAAAATATGATATACTTCATAAAATGAGTTATGTTTTCTGCTGAACGCAGAATCTAACTAGAGTCGAGCTCAACGGTATTATCAATGCAAATTAACTTCAACTTGTCCAACGATATCATCAATCAAAAGATTACTTCAGCTTGGATGATGCAGGAAGAACATATGAAATTTCGTTTGTCCATTCAAATTCAGTGAAATACAGACGAATGCTATATTTCTAATGGGCTATAACCATTGATAATAACGACACTATATATCGCATCTTATACTTACTTCGCCTTATCCAAAGATAAATTGCTTAAGACGGGATGATATACATTTAATGGCGATGTATATATGTCGCTTCCCTGATCGTAACAGCTATGCCGTTTTGCAAATAAGTTAGTGTTAGGCGAACATCCACTAGTCCCTAAAAGTGAATTACGATTAAAAGTTAAAATTACTGTAATTGATATAAAATAAATTTTAAAAATATTAATCAAATTAAAAGTATTTGCTTTTAAAAATTAAAGTATTGTTCTTTTATCAAATTTTGTAGCGGAATCAATAAAACACTTATTTTTATATTTCACTGGCTGCTACAAGCATCATCAAAAGCAAAACTTTATATATAACAGATTAGAAAGAATACTGATGTATTTATCAGAAGCAAAACGAAATGCTTTTAAAAATAATGATGGTTTCTTTTACTAGAACATCAAGCAGCAAGAATAATTTAAAACAACAGATAACAAACACAAATCAGTTTTAGAGTTCAGTATAAGCAACAGTCTTCTAGTTAGTTCGTGTGGGATCAGGACCCACCACCGTACACTAACGCGCCGCCTTTCGACTAAACCATTCAGGGTTACTCGCACAATTGAGGATTAAACTGAAGATCTGGGGGGGGCGTCCTCTTGAAAAGAAGACTAATACCAAGATAGCCAAGGTGCGCTAAAGGCGAGTCTGAGCAATCTCTTTTAATGACAGACGTTGTGCCCGTTTCAGGGCCCTTCTAACTCATTTCAGAGTCTCATCTGGCCCTTTATTTAAACGTAATGATAAACCCCAAGTATCTTACTCGATGCTTAAAAGCTGGGAGGGAATGGTTGTTTATAATAGAAGAAAGATAAGATATTGCTAGTCTCTAGCGTTTTTTATAGCTGGGGTGCCATGAAAAAAAGACCATCTGCGATTTTGATGAGCTGAGAATATGATTGGAAGGAGATAGCTGGTCTAATAATCTTAAAAATAAACGGATGATGTCCCAGACTACATCTTTGTATCTGCGTCCAGAAAACAGAGTTGTGGTATCGTCAGCGCATATCACTAGATGTTGATCCTGTATAAAAGGTTTAAAAAGTACAATAGAGGCAGCAAAGTATAAGATGGGATAAAGAGGAAGACTTGGCATACCAGTAATTGGGTAGAATTGATGTGCATCAGAGTCGTCTCCTTAGAAGGACCGCTTAGTGTACAGCAACATCTCCACACTGTTAGCGATTCTTTCAGGCAACTCAAGGGACCTGAGATAGCATATGACAAATGGAATGGATATAAGGTAAAAAGAAACAGAAAAGTCAAGAAAAACAGCTACATCAAACATATGACTTTTGTCTTGACAAAACCGATGCACTTCACT
Source organism: Pomphorhynchus laevis (assembly GCA_012934845.2). Lineage (NCBI taxonomy): Eukaryota > Metazoa > Acanthocephala > Palaeacanthocephala > Echinorhynchida > Pomphorhynchidae > Pomphorhynchus > Pomphorhynchus laevis. The sequence continues at coordinate 2,003 of WNNJ02000427.1, forward strand.
ATTGCTAAATTGACGAGAGACGTCTACGGTACCAGATTTTACGCGCAAGCGCCTTTTCGTAAATGAAGATGAAAGAGTTTTGAATCAAAATGAACCGCAAATCTTTAGGGTATGTGATCGGTTTTCTTTGCTAAAAATATGCTTCGGCTAATGTTAATGCCGGCAATATCGGATGGTGTGGCTTAAGGCATTGTGATGGCGACCTCCATTTTCTGACTCTGTCAAAAGCTGACGGACACTAGTGGAGAATGGCGCTTGGGTTCTGGAAATTTCTGTAATCATCAAACTCTAATGACAGGGTGTTGCTAATATACCCAGAAAGTCTAAAATCTTACGTCAAGTTCCAATTGGAGCAAACTTAACTGTCAGAAAAGTTTTAACTACTTAAATCGATTTTACCAATTTACTAAAATTGGAGGGTGTAGCACTTAAATCGTCTAGGTTTAAATTTTCGCTTGTCAATGCGTCAATAAAATATTGGCTTGAAGTAGGTAGATGCTTATTTTAGATGGAAATCTAGTATTGCGTGATATCAGCGATCCGAGATGCCGTTTTTAAGATATCATATAAAGCAATATTATTCACTTAGTCACTGCAGACTAGTAGATATCGTAGATAAGTATCAGAGAGCCATAATAACAAGCATATAACACGCATCTACATGCTTCAAGTCAATCTTTTATTGAGGCATTGACAAGATAAGTTTTAAACGTAGACAATTTCAGTGCAATATCCTCATTATTTTAAGTAGTCATAAATTATCATAAAGAGTAAAGTTTGCTAAATGATCCAATTGAAACTTAACAAATATTTTAGGCTTTCTGTATCTGCGTGGCAATACCCTATTATTGAAGTTTGATGATTAAAAGATAGGATATCAGTAAGAGCGAATAAACCGATACATCAATACCTTAGATGGTATAACTCAACACCTTTTGCGGTGATTGAAGAAATTTTACTAAATTGTGCCAGATGTACTAAATTGTCTTCCAAACACAGCTAGTTGGGAAACGATTGCAAGGATCGTTTGGTTACATTTTGAGAGATCATGTTTCACAGATTTTATGTAACTGACATAATATATCCTAAAGTTTTTTATTCTTTGTTACTTTGAATCGAAATATTAGGAGTAGCATTTGGAGGACTTTTGACTGTGTTACCCAACATTAGAACCATCCGCAGACTAAATTTTAATTTATATATTCACTATTGATATATATATCAATAATTTAAAGCAATTTTAGAAAGATATGAATAAAATATCAGGATAAGGCATAATTGTATCGATGTTTCAATCTCGCATCTGCGCAATATTGCTCTGTACTGAACAACATATATATCATTTATATAAACTAGTTGCAAGTATCCAAACTGCACATTCATTCTTTATCTAAATTGCTTTAACATGCAATTTAGATTATATTTAATTATATTTAATTTAAAATTAAAATGATTAATTAATTATTTTAATGTTGCTATTCAGAAATTATTTTTGATTCACAAAAAATTTGTTAATAATTTGGCTGCCTAATACTTTAAAATTGCTGAATTAAATATCAAATTATAACAAATTACCTGGTGGGTTAGATTTAGCTAAGATTAGCCTCACTTTTCTACTTCTTTCAATAATTGATTGCAAACGTTGATTGATATTGCAAATATCCTTATGGCAATAACTAATCATATCCGCAGCGTTAGAACTTACTTTACTCAAATATCTAATTAGGTAATCCGCAAATTGATGCTCGTAATCATCCATCGTTAATCAACCTAGAAATAGGCGACATTAAATAGTTATACATTGTCTAAATAAACACACAATTAAATCTAAAAATTAAATCCAATTAAATCCAATTAAATCCAATTAAATCTAGCCTTATATAAATAGTTATACATTGTCTAAATAAACACACAATTAAATCTAAAAATTTACCCTTATAAAAGTATGTAAGTTTATAAAAGTAAATTTAAAACATAAATGTTCCATAAAAACCACAGAATATGCTTACTTATTCTAAAATGATTATTTTCAGCATTTTACTGTGTTAGTCGAAGGAATACTTGATAACTATAATATTAGAAATATAAATTGAAAAATATGCAGGTTTTCAAATTGAAGGTAGGACCTTCCCCTACCAACGCTGATTTAATTTAAAAACAGAAATGATTTCAATTTAATTTGCAACATGCAAGACGAAAGTCTTTCATTAAATTTAATTGTCAATGAAGCAGACGAGTCAAGTGATCGTCATCCAACATTAAAAGGACCGAAATGTGAAACGTAGGTATTGGATCAGTAGCTGATGAGGTCCACCAATACTGAAATATAGTATATTGCTGTTGACTTATAGATAGGATTAAAGTAGTGTGAAGAATAAAAACAGTCATCAAAATTTCAATAGTAAAAATATCTGCACATGTATATAAACTTAAAATTAGGAAATAGACTATAGATGACCAGTTTGATAATAGTAATAAAATACTTTCTTATTGAATTTCTTAAATTTAATTGAAATCATCTCTGATTTTAAATTGAATCAGTGTTAGTAGAAGATACCACCTTCAATTTAGAAACCTACCTATTTTTGAAATTAATTACTATTATCAAACTAGTCATATATTCAATCTAATTATCAAAATATATCATCTATCAAACCGAATTATCAATATAGCCGACTAATGAAGTGATTGTCAGCCAACATTAAAAGGACCGAAACGTGAACACATGTATTGGATCAGTAGCTTATAAGGTCCACCAATACTGAAATGTATCGTATTGATGTTGGCTTATAGATAGGATTAAAGTAGCGTGCAGAATGAAGTCATCAAAATTTGAATTGTAACAATGACTGCAGAATTAAATTAACTTATAATTAGGAAGCAAACTGAATATGACTAGTTTGAAAATAGCAATTAATTGAATAGGTAGGTTTTCAAATTGAAGATAGAACCTTCACCTACCAACGCTGATTTAATTTGAAATGAGGAATGATTTCAATTTTAATTTGCAACATGCAGTAGTCTTTCATAAAATCTAATTGTCAATGAAGCAGACGAGTCAAGTGATGGTCAGACAACATGAGAAACCAAAATGTGAAACGTCGGTATTGAATCAGTAGCTGATGAGGTCCATCAATACTGAAATGTAGCGTACTGCTGTTGGCGTATATATCGAATTAAAGCAACGTAATGGTAATCACATGGCTAACAATTTTTGAACACCTAATTATATTTTATTGCGCGCTTTATGCCTGCTGATAGCATTTAGCTATTGAACATTTGACTTTAAAAGTAAATAAGTAAACTCACTCGTTCCATTAATCAATAATTATGAAACAATAAATAATAAATCAGAGTACTCAACGTTCAATATTGTCTGATCGGCTGAAGTCAAGCATACATATAACAGCGATAAACTGTTCTTACAGAAACGAGTAGGCTTAAAGATAGCCTGGATTAAAAATGTCACATTCATTTCATCCATTGTCACATTGCATCAATTGTCACCCATTATCACATTCATTGTATAAATGAGTTAATGAGTCGTGAGACAACATGAAATAATATTTAACGGCTTGTCAGGTATATACAGTACGGAATGTGATTCGCATTCCGTAAAACAGTGTCGATATAATTGGATATTATACAACACTACATTACATGTTTGTCAAATACAATCTACAGATTTATTTGAGTTCAACCAAGATGATTCAAAATATATTCGAATAAATTGAATTTTATTAGTCAAATATTTTGACCGTTGCCCAGATATTTTTCGATATTTGGGCAAATATCGAAAAACAATTACACAGAATGTCCATTACGATAGATAACTATCACTAACAGTTCACGTTATCACGATAGTGATAAATTATCGTGTAGGCACTTAATTAAAGCTTTATAAAAAATCTTTAAAAAAGCTTTAATTTATTTTAATTGCAGCTTTAAAAAATTTATTCGTCGTGATCAGAATTTGCGCAAATATTCAATATGTTAGTATTATATTTTGATTGAGAGTACCGATGAAATCATGCGTAACTCTTATTTACGATAAAAAATATAAGAGTTTATTTTTCGACTAGTCTTTCATAATTTTTTTATTCGAACAGCCTTTATGGTTGGTGATTCCTAACAGGAATTTGATCCCACTTTAAAAGAAGTGGGATCAAATCTTTCGAATTACTTATATGTAGATCGTCTCATCCTTTTCCACTTGAACTCACTATATCGTCATGGATCTTCCCGTCCTTCCTCCAAGTTCTTCGATTAAGTAGCTGATCTTCTTTCTTATTGTTCACTTTCAGCACTCCCACGGTATGTACTTGGTGATTTCAACATTCGCTCGGACCGCCCTTCCGATTCAGATTCCTTCGAACTTGTAAACTTCTGTTAGAATTACATTAGTGTGCCATGTAATCTCTTTTTTAGACATTATTAATTATCCACACGAGAAAGAAAAATTTTGTTAGAGTAAATTGTAACAACGTTTCGGTCAATTTCAAGTTCTTGAAAAGAATTTGAAAAGGGTCACTGTGATTGATCGAAATATTGTTAGAATTCTCTAACAAAAATTGTTTTCTTGTAAACATTATTTCCGACTATAATCTCCATTTAATTCGCATCAATCCCACTCATATACTTGGTGGTACCCTTGATATCATTGCCACTCCTTGGTCCGGTCTCTCTGACCACTTTCTACTTACCCTAAATCTTATTAACCAGCTTGATCCCTCTCGCATATCACCTACTTTCAATCAACAGTTGAAATTTCTCAATCTTATTTTATTTTGATCTGTAATTATTGGCTCTGCTCTTGTGTCGCCTAATTTGCCTTCAATTTCGAGTGATTTTCGATACACTCTATTTGACTATGAGCTCACAACAATTCTCAATTACATATTACCCCGTCGATCACACACTCGTCAGCGTTCTCGAAGCACACCATGGTTTGATTCTGACTAATTTCTAAGCGTCGCACACGTCACGTTTGTAGCATCTATCATCGTTTCCTCAAACAATGTACTACTTCTGGCTCCGAGTATCGTGATGATCACCTAAATATTCGTCGTTCCTATTACTCTCTTCTACGAAGTAAGTGGACACTCTTCTGACAGAATAAGCGCACTTCTTCGGACCCGAAGTCTACTTGGCGCATTTTAAACTCACTCCTATCACGTTCTTCAACGCCTAATAACATCGATCCTCACTTGTTTTCTTCTTATCTTCAATCTAAATCTATTAATACTTTATCATATATTCGTTCATCTCTCCAATCATCGACTGCCTCAATACCAACTCTTTCTTCCTGAACTCTTCTATATTATTCCCGTTCCTTCTACTAAGTTCAAAAGTTATCCTTTCATTGCTAATCAAATCTTCTCCTGCCGACCCCCTATTATGCACTTACTTATGCTTATTTGCTAATTGGTATCAACGTTTTTGACAACCTTGTTCAACTCTTCTATCTTCTTATTTGTCGGATCGTTCTTTCAATGTTCATTCAGCTTCTTCTGTCTTTCAACCGTCTTCTTTCATAAAAGGTTTTCTCAAGACTCAGTATTAGGTCCCGTACTTTTCTCCCTTCTTCTCGGTGATCTCTCTTCAATAACCAGAACACAATTTTCATGTTATGCAATATGCTGATGACATTATCATATACTCTTATCGCTCCTTCACTCAAATGCATGATCGTGCATCCACTTCCTCTGCTTGCCTCTTATCCGTTTCCCATCCCATTTCTTCGTTTTGTCTATCACTCGTTCAAAATTATGATGAATAATTTCATTTCACATCAACATTACTCCACCCACCTTATATCTCAACGTAATAATCCTTACTGTCGTTAATGATATCGTATTCCTCGATTTCCACTTTTACAACCATCATTCTATTAAGCAATTTGTTTCCAATAAGTCCGCTCATCGTTCCTTCTACTCAGCGATATTCGTCGTATTCGTAGGTTGATCGATTTTCGCTTTTGTATTTCCCTTTTATCCGCTATTTTATTTTCCCGAGTTGATTATTGCCTTAGCCTTTTCTCCAACTCTCCCAATACTTCTATCCATTGATGCCAGTATCAACCTGGCGTCCCACAATTAGCCATTGTGTCCAGTTTCGTTTGATTATCCTGACCCATCGTGTTCTGCATCGCAATTCCTCTTCATATTTACATCTTCCATATCTCGATCAATATCGTCAATTTTCTTTACTCTTAAGATAACCTCATTCCTTTCTCCTATACAGTCCAAATTATCCGACAAATTACCGCCTCCGTTCCTTTCCTTTTGCTGCTCCTCTTACTTGTAATACGTTCCCTTCGTACATCCGCTTGATTTCCTTGTTCATACTATTCAGCATTCGTCTGCGGGATTATTTTTATCAGTTTGATCATTTTTTATTCTTAGTTGAATTGTAAGCGCCCCGTTGGCACGCACTTGTTACTCAAAATAAATTTATCTTTTTAAGATGGTAACAAGACGAATTTACAAAAAGATTTATATACGCAAACAAATATTATATTGACTTTTGTCGAAAATAATACATTTCAAACTGATTTTAAATGAATTTCTTGTTGTATTGATAGCGAGTAGATTTAAAATAAATATTCATAAATTTCATATTCTTAAGGAATACAATTGGCAAATTAGCATTTCTTAAAAGTAAAGGTTTTCATAGTATTTCAACAGCTATCGCTAATATATCCAGGAATAAAAAATATTTATTAAATCAATTAAAAGAATTTATACTCCTGAAGATGATATCTGTAGATCAGAGAGATAACTATCATAATATAAATGTAGTAATAGAAATATTTATCGAAATAGATTTCCATATCAGGTCATTAATCTGTGAATTGTAAGGATGTTATACTGCTCTATGCTTTAGTCCTAAATATGTGTCTGCAAACTAGTGTATATGTTCGTGACGAATATCGTCACGAACAAGTTACAACACTATGTAAGCAATATCCTGCGCCGACATTCATATTCAGTGGATCATCAGGGCACAGGCACTGAACATTAACGTTTCTCAGAGAGATAACTATCATGATAGAACTATAGTAATACAGATTTTTTGAAAATATCCATGTTTCTTTCTATTGTAGTGATTTATTATTACAATGTAAAAATTGAAGAAGTACAAATTTTCTTTATTACAACATCTTACAATAAATAACATACAATAAAATAACATACACAAATTACAGGCCTGACTTAGCAAGAACTGATATCTGTCAAACCGTACATTTCGCAAAAAATATTGACTTCAAAAAATATTTACAGCTTAAACACACAACTTTATATACACAGCTGCCAAATTAACTACTTACAAAAAATAACACACAAAAGTACAAACAAGCGTTATCCAAGTCAAACAAGTCATCCCGGGATTCAAGGGCTCTGACAACGACCCAACACAGGGCTACGAAGATAGTCATGTCTCGAGGGGTTCCTTCGTCCACGCTGAAATGCTGCTCTGCAATGGAGCGGCCGCAAAATGTAAAGGTTGCAGATGTGCCAAAGCAAATAAGCCCTGCATTAATTGCTCGGCTCCAAACTGTCAACGCAAGACCACCTTCGCCCAATCAACAATCGATCAACAAAACACTCCTGATCCAGCAATTATCAGCTCAATCACTCATCCAAGCTCGTTTCAGTCTTCCAAAAATGTAAATGTACCCAATACGATAGACGACATTTACTATGAAGTAATTCATTGGCGACCACGTCTTTTAAACCTCCCGTTGTGCAACAGCTCAAAGGAAGTAATTTCAGTGATTTCTTCTCTGCTGAATGCGTTTAACACAAACTCAGAGGAATCGCGCTTGGCCCTGAAAACAATAACAGTTTTCTGTCAACTAGTCCTTCAGAGAGTTACATCGCCAAAGACAAGCTTCATTCGGAAGACACTTACAAGACGCCTACAAATGTGACAAGAAGACAAAAAATACGAACTATTATTAGAAGCAATATTCTTGCAAAACAATAGCAAATCGAAGAGTGGAATTACCAGAGCTGGAGATTCAGCACTCGAGCAGAATATAATAAAGCTTACAATCAATGGAAAACTCAAAGAAGCTTCAAGGCTCGTGAAGTCAGCAGGAAAAAATACAAGGATCTTAGATACGTCTGAACATATTGGAGGAGAAAGCGTGCTTCAAAAATTAAAAAGTTTACATCCACCCCAAGCTCCTTTAGAAACAGAATGCATTCTTCAAGATTGCTTGGAAGGCTGTGTTGATCACCACAACATAATGTTCTCGAGTATTTCTCCGAAAGACATACTTAAGGCTGCTCACAAAACACATGGGTCAGCGGGACCGTCTGGATTGGATGCCAATATGTGGCGAGCAATGCTAACACGATTTGGAGCCGAGTCTGTTATATTAGCAGAAAAAGTGTGCGACTTCGCCATTCGGATCGCTTCAGAACGGGTAAACGATCAAGATATTGATGCATTCAAAGTATCCCGATTAGTTCCACTAGACAAATGCCCAGGTCTACGCCCTATCGGAATTAAAGCGGTGCTACATAGAATCGTAGGAAGATCGCTAATGCAGCGTATTCGTGCTGAATTAGTTAGTGTCGCAGGTGTGACACAACTATGTGCTGGTCAGCGTTGTGGATTAGAGTTCGCAATTCACTCAATCCGAAAAACATATGAGTGTTCAGTAGATAAATGCATCCTCGTTCTAGATGCCAAGAATGCATTCAATTGCATAAATAGATCAGTAGCATTGAAAAATATAAGTAAAATATGTCCAGCTCTAGATACAATACTGTTCAACTGTTATTCGTCAGGATCACAGCTAGTTATGGAGAGCAACAATTTGATATCGGAAGAAGGTTTTACTCAGGGAGATCCCTTGTCCATGGCCGCATTTGCCACTGCTTCTCTTCCTCTTATTAAGGAATTACAGACATTAGTTCCTGGAATAGTTCATCATTGGTATGCAGACGATGGCGCATGTGTAGGTACATATAATGATTTAACCAAACTTTGGGATGTGTTGCAAGATATAAGCGGTCGATATGGATATCACATTAATCCTGTCAAATGCACAATCTTAATACACAGCGAAAATCATCTTCACAAAGACAAATATTTTACAGACCGTGGAGTTCAAGTAATTACAAACGGCATAAAACTACTTGGCAGCTATATAGGCAATCAAGAATTTATCGAATTCGAAGTTAAACGTCTGGTCGAGTATTGGATAGAGGAAGTCAAAATTATAAAGAACATTGCAAAGTGGGATGGCCAGGTTGCATTCGTCTTACTTACAAAGAGCCTTCAATTCAAGTGGAAACATTTACTGAGAACCTGCATTGTTGAGTCACACTGGTTTAGTCCTTTGGTTTGCGAAGTCATTGATGGTCTGTTACCAGAGATTACTGGAAAGACCGACTTGGAGCAAACGATGCGTGAAGTTTTTGAACTACCAATCAGCATGGGTGGACTAGGCGTATTGCATCCTAGTAAAGCATGTGCTCCTTACAACATTGAATATAGCTATTCCTTGCGGACGTGTACCCCCTTAGCAGAACAATCGGCAAGTGACTGGGAGGAGGCACATAATATGATTGCAAATCAAATTAGAATAGAGAACAATGAATACAATTGTAGCACACAAAAACATCTAATGCAATATCTAAGCGATACCGAAAGGAGTAATCTAAACCACATCACGTCTTCAAGAGGATCATCGCTTTGGTTGAGTTCATTGCTAATACATTCTGAAGGCCATCATCTTTCCAAGCAGCAATTTCAAGACGCATTGGCTGCAAGATATAATTGGGCACCGATAAACACACCATCCAAATGTATTTGTGGAAATAATTTCAATATTACACATGGGCTCTCATGTCAAGTTGGTAGAATACCTTTTATAAGACATAATACAATAAGAGACAATATCGCGGTAGCACTTCAAGATGTGTGTGTCAATGTTGCTATTGAGCCCATACTCCTACCAGTACCAGATTTAATGACATTTGACAACATCAATACAACCACAGACAGGTCGGCTCGATTAGACATAGCGTGCAATAATCTGTTCGGAACAACGATGGAGCGGTCCTTTATGGACGTTTGTGTTTTTAATCCACTTGCCTCATCGTATGCCCAACGGATGAATAACACACATAAATATCATGAGAATAGAAAACGAACTAAATATGTTGAAAGAGTAGTAAAGATCGAGTGCTCTGCGTTTCACCCTCTCACGTTTTCGGCGCTAGGAAGCATAGGGCCCAGTGCAGACAGAGTACTACGACAGATCGCAAGACAACAAGCGGTTAAACACAATACACCCTATCACAAATGCATCACTAAACTTCGGAGCGACATATCATTCATCCTTGCAAAGTGTGTGTCCTTGGCGATTCGACGAGCATCAATCCGAAAACTCAATAGTCAAGCGAATATATTCAATGATTCGCCAAACTAACATTAATGAAAATGTATAATAACAATTTTAATAAGGGCCCATTTGCGGGTAACCAAAATTGCTTTTGCTAATGATCCTATTTGATGAATCAGTAGTGCTGATTTAGCACTCGATGATGTTACTAGAAATTTTCTAGTGCATCATTCACATTGATTTATTCGTTGATTGTCGTCTGCCAGTCCTCCTCTGCATCCAGTAGTGGGAGGGATCTGGCACTGATGAGTAATTGTGATGACGAAATGGCATTCGTCATTCTTTCGCGTCGGTCTCACATGTATTACAAATAATTTATTATAGTTTGGTATCAAAAAGAAACGTGTATTTTTCGAGAAAAATTTGTCAATCCAATATTTCAATAACTACTACTATCATCGTCAGGAACTAACGATGATAGCAGTAATTATTGAAATATTGGATTGACAAATTTTTCTCGAAAAATACACGTTTCTTTATCATCGTTAGTTCCTGACGATGATAGCAGCAGCAATTTAAATATTGGACTGACAATTTTAGCCATAAAAGGTACGTCCTTATAGTATCAACCAAATAACATTAAGGTACTTTCGTACCTTAAATAAAATAAAAATATATAAAAAATTAAGTAATTTAACAAAAACAATTAAAATTATAATTATTATATTATTTTATATAATTGATTGTTAATAATTAATTTTTATATAATATTTTGTATAATCTATATCAAGTTAAAATTAAAAATTGAAATTTAAAATAAAAGTCAATTTTTATGAATTGACTAATAAGTGATATACGTCGTATTAGAATAAAAATAGAGATCATCGGAGGAATGCTGTGTTTTCAGGTTTCGGAAACAAAATAAAAATTTTGAAAAATAAGAGATTAATCTTATCAGCATTAATTAATTGTTAATAATTAATTTTTATATAAGATTTTGTATAATTTATATCAAGTTAAAATAAAAAATTGAAATTTAAAATAAAAATCAATTTTTCTGAATTGAATAATAAGTGATATACGTCTTATTAGAATAAAAATAGAGGTCGTCGGAGGAATGCTATGCTATCAGGTATTAACCTTTTTAATTAACCCAGCATAGCAGCATCTATGCTGGGTTTCGGCACTTATTCTTCGATCTAACATAACATCGGGTTAAAATAAAATGCTTATAACTTATTTTCTCTTATAGAATTTTACTTACTCTAGTACAAAGTATATCATTTATATTATTATTTGTTATATATTACTTATTATTTCAGCTTAAGAGTTTAAATTTAGTTTAAATTTTATCTTCATTAATTTAAATCTATTTTTTTGTTGATTTATATATTTTATTATTTTCTGTTTGTTAATATTTTTATAGACCTAGTTAAAAATATGGTAACATGTTTAATATTTGCATCTATTAAATTATTTAAATGATTTTGAAGAAAGCCAATATCATTACAAATTGTTGCAATTCTTAAAATTGTATTATTTAATATTATATTTTATATTATATGGTATGCATAAATGCTCATTCAAAAATATGTCTCTTGTAAATTTAAATATGTCATCTTTACGATATAAATTAATAGTAGTTTGAATTGTAAATTTAATGTTCATATCTAGATATACACCTTCTTTATCATTAATATTGGTTTTATTAAGAATAAGGCTTTCTGGATAAATTTGTTCGCTTATTGAATAAAAATTGTTAGAGTTAAATACACATATATCATCAATGTATCGAAACATATATTTCATATATTTATATTGTTTAGATTTAGTTTTTACACAGTTATGAACAAATTCATATTCTATAAAGCTTAAAAACAAGTCAGCTATAATTGGGCTACTATTACCACCCATTGGAACACCTTTTACTTGTCTAAATATAGATGTCCCTACTTTTAAATAATTTTGATTTATCAAAATATTTAAGGATTCTATTAATTCAATTTTATCCATAAATTTATATTTACTTGATGGATTAATTTTTGTTAGATATGCGTTATAGTTATTATAACACATATATGTATATTTTTTTCATAATATAAAATTTATTTATAAAATTTATTTTTAAAATTATTGTGTTGATTTATATATTTTACTATTTTCTGCTTAATGTTATTTTTATAGTAACCTAGTTTAAAATATGTATCTATTAAATTATTTAAATGATTTTGAAGAAAGCCAATATCATTACATATTGTTGCAATTCTTAAAATTTCATTATTTAATGTATTATATTTTATACTGTATGGTATGCATGAATGCTCATGCAAAAATGTGTTTCTTGTAAATTAAAACATGCCATCTTTACGAGATAAATTAATAATAGTTTTAATTGATGTTAATTAAATGTTCATATCTAGATATATACTTTGATTGTATAGTTTCTTATTCTAATACAAGGTATATTATTTATTATCCATCCTTAAAAATTTTCCGCTAATGATATTAAATTTATTTTTAATAACATTTTTAATAGATCATCAGGAGGAAAAGTTATGCTATCAGCTTTTGGCCCATATTCTTTGATCCAACATAGTGGCGGTGCAATATACATGCTAATGACGTATTTCCTCTGATGAAATTTGATTATCTAGTATCTTATTCTAATACAAAGTATATTATTTATGATCCATAAAGATTTGCCGCTTAAGATTTTAAATTTATTTTTAATATTATTTTGTTGATTTATATTTTACTATTTTCTGCTTGATGTTATTTTTATAGTAACCCAGATTAAAATACGCATCTAATAACGTAGTATTAGTTATAGTATCATCTAGTAACGTAGTTTAAAATTTGCGTCTATTAAATTATTTAATTGACTTTAAAGAAAGCCAATATAATTACATATTGTTGCAATTATACATCATTATTTGAAAACGATATGATAAATTTTGGATATAGAATATAAAACCTAGGTTTAATGGAACCTAGGTTCAATAAAACCTAGGTTCATATGTAGTGCTTTTAAATGTACATTGAAACCACATTCGGTTTATATAAATAAAATATTTAAAGTAATTAAAGCACACTTCAAAAAATATTGTAGGATAATCGAAATTAATACTGGTATAGAACACTATTTCAGTATTAATTCTACAAAAGACTTTTTAGAAAACACAAAATTAATAAACGTTCAAAATATAAATACGTACGATTTTGGTACGCTTTATACAAATCTAGATTTAGCAGATATTAAAGATACATTATAAAAATTAATTAATCTTATATTCGGAAAAAGATATACATATGTTATAATAACTATAACGCATAAATTTTGGGTACAGAATATAATCTTTATATTAACAATCATTATCAACACAACCGTACTTAAATACATTAAAATTTGCTGATACTAAATTACATTTAGCTAAAATAAAGTGGATCTGACCACATTTTCAGCATTTGACACTAAAATAAGTGGATCCGGCTTTATTTGCCACATTGAATAAATTATATTCTCAAATACATTTACATTATGCATTCAAATAAATTAAAATATTGTATTCGAGTATAGCTTTATTATTAATATTAGTAATTTAGTTCAGTAATATTGAACTAAAATTACATTATGTACCTTATTATGTAATATGGCAGTATGTCAATTTTATATGATAACGTTATTATTTTATTAAAATAATTTTAATAAATTCAAATAAATTAGCAGGCATTTGATAATTAATCGGCGAACTTCTTTATTCTAATAAAATAACAATGTCATTATAAAACTAAATATAAATATTTATTGTATTTTGACATTATAAACGTTAAAGTATTTTATGAACCAAATTAGTTTCTAATCTTCAAATTTAATGATCTTTCACTGTTGTAAATCTTGAGTAACTCTTCACAATCAAAATAATTGTAATTATTTTCAATAATTTATTTTTATTAAATGAGCATTAATCGACATATTTCATTAAATAACAAACTGGGAAAAATTATTTTCAAATTTCTGTCTGTTTCTCACATACATCGTCAGAAAATACAAAGAATTCGTTAAGTTGGACAAACAGCAAACTGTGCGATAAATCAACTTGTACAGTAAAACATTTCACATGCAATAAAAACACTAAAGTACAATATTATTTAAATATTCTAAAGTACAATATTATTTAAATATATAACACAAATTATCAATATTATAAAAATTAATATTTAAATATTATAAATATTACACAAATTATCGAATGCGAAACTTATCTTTGTCTTTCAATATCTTTCGATACCTTTATACCCTCATAAAGATTATTAAAGGATAATATAAAGATAATATAATTAATTTAATATAATTAATAATGAATTAATAATCAATAATTAATAATCATTAATTAATATAATCAATGATTAATTTAATTATTAAATTAAAGATAATATACAGCATAATAGTCAAACTATATTTCATAAACATATGAGATTAATAGGACATGATATAGGATACTGTAAATTATTTATTTTAGAACGTATCGAAGAAAACATATCAATATTAAATCAAAAACTATTAGAAAAGAAGATTTTTAGATTAAAACGCTTAATTCCATGTACCCATTAGGATTGAATGACGTGGTACAAGGAATTGGCAGAAGTAGTATAATACATAATAAACAATTATAATCCGGTTAAATGCAAGCCAAGAAGTCTTGGTGATAAAAGAAATAAGAAAAATAGAGTTAAAAATATTAAAAAAGATATGTATATAAATGAACGATTAGAAATATTAAAACAACTTTTAAGAGATAATAAACTAAAAGATCTTTATGTAAATATAAGAAGTTTTTCTAAAGATATCATTTGTTCAATCAATCAATGATTAATTAACGACTATGATATGCTAAGTTGTATAATAGACAGCAACATATATAATATACAGCATAATAGTCAAACTATATTTCATAAACATATGAGATTAATAGGACATGATATAGGAAAAACATATCAAATGTTAAAAACAAGGTTTAGCCAACACATATAAAAATACGTAAGTACTAATGATTTCAATTTTAGATCTTTTAAATGTAACAGAAATAATTGTATAGTTTGTGATGTAATAAATAATAATAGTATCGTAAGTAATACGACAAACAAATGTTTTTCATTAAATATTAATAATAATTGTAACTGCAATACCGCAGGTGTAGTGTATCTAATACAATGCACATGTAGATTGCAATATATAGGAAAAACATATCCAATGTTAAAAACTAGGTTTAGGCAACACATATATAATATACAGCATAATAGTCAAACTATATTTCATAAACATATGAGATTAATAGGACATGATATTAAAAACTGTAAATTATTTATTTTAGAACATATTATCGAAGAAAACATTTCAATATTAAATCAAACACTATTAGAAAGAGAAGATTTTTGGATTAAAGTATTAATTCCATGTACCCATTAGGATTGAATGACGTGGTACAAGGAATTGGCAGAAGTAGTAAAATACATAATAAACAATTATAATCCGGTTAAATGCAATCCAAGAAGTCTTGGCGATAAAAGGAATAAGAAACAAAATTAAAAATATTAAAAAAGATAAGTATTTATATGAGCAATTAGAAATATTAAAATAACTTTTGAGTGATAATAAGCTAAAGGATCTTTATGTAAATATAAGAAGTTTTTCTAAAAATATCATTTGTTCAATAAATCAAATATTAATTAACGATTATGATAAAATAAATTAACAAACGTATCCATATTCTAGAATTTATTGAAAATGGAGAATGAAGAAAAATGCTTTCAAAACAATATAAAATTTTAAATTCGTTATACAATGATTTAATCTAAGATTAAAATTTGGAAAGATTATATATTTGATAAAATTAAAAATAAAATGAAAATAACAAACAATTATAAAATAAAAGATAAAATTAATAAAGATATGTATACAGAACTTACTAAATTAAAGGATAACTATATAATAACAACTATTGATAAAGCTAGTAATAACTTTGTCTTCATATTCAAAAAGCTTTATTATGATATACTAATGAAAGAGGTTAATTCTAATAATTTAAATGCAAATCCAACATATGAACGTAGTGAGTTGAGTTTAGAAACAATTATTACAAGTCACTGTTCTATAATGGATAAAAAGGGTATAAAGGTTGAATTAGATAATAAAACTATACCTATATTATATTGGAATCCAAAATTACATAAAAATCCAATAAAACCTAGGTTCATATGTAGTGCGTTTAAATGTACATTAAAACCACTTTCTGTTTATATGAATAAAATACTTAAAGTAATTAAACAACATTTCAAAAAATATTGTAGGATAATCGAAATTAATACTGGTATAAAACACTATTTCAGTACTAATTCTACAAAAGAATTTTTAGAACAGACAAAAGGAATAAATTTTCGAAATATAAATACATACGATTTTAGTACTCTTTAAATTCTTCTAAAAGAATTTTTAGAACAAACACCCAATGGGATAAAATGAAAGGTGGTGAGATGGGGATTTTAGCCATGATGAAACCGAGACAAGTATAGTAGTTAAGGATGAATTAGATGCCGACAAATAGATAAGGATGTCATCTGCATATTGCGCAAGATAACATTTGAATACTAAGCAAAATTGATCGAGATTTCAAGGAGAAGGGAGAACAAGATAGGGCCGAGTATAGAACCTTGCGGTACACCACGAGATATAGCGAAATGCAGGATGAACAATGACGCTGTTTTTACAGTATGCAGGTTGATATTGAGGGAGAAAGTTTGATGAATTTAGGTATGACATGACTTGGCGCAAAATGAGTCCTTAAAAGAGTTTCGAAATAGTGGGAGGTAGTGAAATAGGACGGTAAGACGATGGAAGATTATGGTCAAGTAATTGGGATTTTATCAGCGGACGGATAGTGGCAGCCTTCCATGCAGCGGAGAACATCTTCAGTCGAATACTCGAGTTAAATAGTTTACAGAGGAACGATATTAATGCGGGGGCAATAGATTTAAAGTCAGCTGTTAGTAAAGGATCATGAGGAAATGAAGAGTTGGGGAGTCGAGATATCAGTACGATAATTTAATAAGAAGACAATGGCGATAGGTGGAAAAGTTCAGGAAGGCATGATGTGACAATGACTGAATGGTTACTAAGAGTAGAAAAGTACGACATATATTGTCAAGTTTAAATTTGTGATAACTAGCAAAGATTGAAGGATCGATTGAGCAAACAGACAAAGAAGAGGTACGGGGAAGGAGTCAATTTAATACTTTCCAGCGCGACCGATCAGTAGTCGCGGATGATAGTTGATTATTCCAAAAGAGTGTAGCTTTGGTATGAAGAAAGAAACGATAATGACTTCGATAATGAAAGAAACTTGGGAGTAGTAACGGTTGACAAGGACATCAAGGGGAAGTAATGACAGGCAGCAAGTGGATAGTGTAGAAGAAACTATTTAAGAATTTAAATCTGCAAGATGCAAAGAAGACTATGGGCGAAAAGTGAGCACTCTATGAGATTTGACAACCTAGTCTAGATAAATTCTAATTAAGACAATGTAGTAGTCAGATATTCCTGGGTCACTGACACTACAAGAGTAACGATGCTGGAAGGATTTGGGGATACAAACAGAGTCTCTAAGGCCACCTAATTGATGAGTAGTTTCAGAGGAATAGATTGAATATTTGTAGATGTGAAATATGGATGCAAATTTACGAGGACTTGGAAGGTAGCTACGTTCTATACGAACATTAAAATCACTGATTACAAAAGTGGGAATAGTTAATGAGGAGATATATGATAAAAGGTTAGAGAGCATTCAAATATATGACGGATGGTGCAGCGGATCCAGGGCGGCAAATTAAAGATAAGTAGAAAGAGAGCGATGGAAGTGAGATGACACAACGGAGTAGTTTAAAGGTGGTGACGGAAAACATAAGGAGCTAACAGCGGTAATAATGATTGAAGACTTGGCCAAAATTATTAGGCCAATGTGACGAACTAAAGGTTAGTGTCCTGAGTTACGAAGAGGTCGAGGAAGGTGAGTGACAGTAACCATTAAGACGTAGTCAACGAATGGCAAGATCATCATCATTTCGATGCCAGGTTTCAGTGTGTGAGATTGGATCAAGATTATATCAAGATTGGATTATTATATTACTATTATAATATAGATAATTATGGCGTTATAGTAAAAGATCAGCTATAGGGATAAATAATAAATAATAATTGTCCGATTAACAGTTTATTTCTTATTATGAAATATGTTTACTTAAATGTGATCGTATTATTTCTATACTTTTATAATTATTTAAAAGTCTACCTATTTTTATGCTATCTATACATTAATTAATGAATTTTATGGTTAGTGTGGATTTTTTATTGTTATTATTAACATTTATTGCCCCATTATAGTATTTTATACTACAAAAACTGTTTATTGTACAACTTAACCTATCACATATACATTTACCACCTATGTCATCTATACATTTATTAACAAAGTTTATTAGTTAATTTATTAAAGAAATTTATTAATTAATCAAATTAACGTTTTTGTTACATAATTTTATTAAAAATTACAATTTTAAAATCTTTGTGTAGTTTAAATTATGTAGTTTATATCCTAGATTTTATCATACAAATATTTTTATGTAATAGAATTTTAATCCGAATTATAGAATACAAAGCTTCAAGTCAGGTTTAAATCAATTACGACAGGACAAAAGCAGAAGAGGATACAATGTCTTTTATTTTTTTCTTGTGCTGTCTTACACGCATAAATGACCATAAACACTAATAAAATGATGCTAATGTTAGCATTATTTTGAAAATTGATATCAAGGAATTTAATTATATCCTATATCCTTATCGTTAACATTACATTACACATTATTTCATTGTGTAATGAAATAATTACACTGTTATCCATAGGCATATCTTATGAATAACATGAGGGGCTAACAACGGTAATAGTGATAGAAGAATTGGTCTAAATTGTTAGGCCACTGTGACGAACTAAAGTTTCGTGGCTGAAGTTACGTAGAGGTCGAGAAAGGTAGCATCGTAAATATTAGGGCGTAGACGACGAATGACAAGATCATCATCATTTTGATGCCAGGTTTCAGTGTGTCAGAGGATATCGAGATTGGATTATTATATTACTATTATAATATAGATAATTATGGGCTAATAATCATAGTCAAATGGGTCAATGTTGCATTTTGTGGTATAATGACATTTATATATTTAGCAAGTCAGTATTTTTAATTCATTTATTGTATTTTTATTAAAATTAATTATCGATTGTATTTTTTGGTATCTGGTTCGTTTTAATATATTATTATTTATATTATTATTTCAATTATTATTTAATTGAAATAATAATTTTAATTATTATTAAATGATAATTAAAAGTTAATAATTTAATATTTTTGTTAATTAAACTTTATTAAAAGCTTTTGTAATTAAGATTTTTACGCATTAGTAATTTCAAAATGCTTAAAAATAGTTTTACCAAAATGGCAATTTTTAATTTTTGTGTTATCATTTTAAATGTTAATTTTTTAAGCTGATCTTAGAAAGTTTCAAAGACACCTGCTTCAAATGTCTCGCACGGAGAAGTAATCACCATAAAATAAGTCAACTTTATGCAATAAACTTGACTTCTTGTCATTATTTTATAATTTTTATTTAATAAATAAAAATTATAAAATAAAAAAAAAATTTTAAAAAAATTTATAATAAAAATTGAATAAAAATGAAAATCCGTTATATTCATTTTTTCTTTTTAAGTGTTTAATTAAAATGTATATTTTTTATGGTAAGAAATAATTTTGCAACGAAATAGATAATTTAGAGTCATCAATATTTTTTCAGTTGCTATTTGATAGTATTAAATTTGTCGACATTCGACTTTATGTCAACAAAGCAGAAATATATATAAATATCTTGAGGCATTATATGTTCAAGACTAGAACTTCTGCTTCTACAATTAATTAACAAAAATAGTAACGCCGCGTTTTGAAATGAAAACAAACTGTTGTTTGTAATTACTGATTTAAAAGATGTATGCGAGCTATTAATGAAATAAAAATAACAAATTTACAGATTTTTCAAGTGCTATTCACAGTATTGAGTATAACCTGGCTGCCAGTTGCTAAATATTACATTTCGGACTTATTCGACGCATGCAATTATCTATTACGGGCATTGACCAGTTTTTTACTCGAAATCCTAATTAAACAATTACCGAATAATGCGATTAATACAGCAAAGTCTATAAAAGTATCAAAGCAGTAATTTGATGAACATAAAATTTCCTTTTATAATTTAATAAATTTTATAATTAAATAATATATAATTTAATAATTTCCTTCTATATGATTATAACAGGAAAGATAAAATTAATAAAAATATGTATTATTTAGTCATATAAGGTAGTTTTGATTAGAGTTTACAAACAATTAGTACAAGTAACTCTTCTATAATGGATTAAATGGTTATAGAGGTTAAATTGATACTAAAACTATACCTATATTATATTGGAATCCAAAATTACATAAAAATCCAATAAAACCTAGGTTCATATGTTGTGCTTTTAAATGTACATTATAACCACTTTCGGTTTATATAAATAAAATATTTAAAGTAACTAAAACACACTCTAAAAAATATTGTAGGCTAATCGAAATTAATACTGGTATAAAACAATATTTCAGTATTAATTCTACAAACGACCTTTTAGAAAACACAAAAGAAATAAATTTTCAGAATATAAATAGGTACGATTTTGGTAATAACTATAACGCATATCGAACAAAAATTAAACAATCAGATATAAATATATGGATAAAATTGAATTATTAGTATCCTTAAATATTTTAATAAATCAAAATCATTTAAAGGTAGGGACATCTAAAATTATACAAATTAAAGGTGTTCTAATGGGTGGCGATAGTAGCCCAATTATAGCTGACTTATTTTTTAAGCTTTATAGAATATGAATTTGTTCATAACTGTTTAAAAATAAATCTAAATTATATAAAGATATGAAATATATGTTTCGATACATTGATGATATATGTGTATTTAATTCTAATAATTTTTATTCAATTAGTGAACACATTTATCCAGAAAGTTACATTCTTAATAAAACCAATATTAATGATAAATTTCTTTGCTTATTGAATAAAAATTGTTAGAGTTAAATACACATATTTCATCAATATATCAAAACATATTTCATATTTTTATGTAATTTAGATTTATTTTTTAAACAGTTATAAACAAATTTATATTCTATAAAGCTTAAAAATAAGTCAGCTGTAATCGGGCTACTATTACCTTCCATTGGAACACATTTAATTTGTCTAAATATAGATGTCCCTACCTTTAAATAATTTTGATTTATTAAAATATTTAAGAATTCTAATAATTCAATTTTATCCATCTCTTTATATTTACTTGATGGTTTAATTTTTGCTAGATATGCGTTATAGTTATTATAACATATATATGTATATCTTTTTCCGAATATAAAATTAATTATTATCTGATTCAATTTTTATCCTCTTCTTATCCATTATAGAACAATGACTTGTAATAATTGTTTCTAAACTTAGATCACTATACATTCATATGTTGTGTTTATATTTAAATCATTAGAATTAGCTTCTTTAAAACACTAATTAAAACACAATTCAGTAACAATTCTGCAAAAAAAAATAGAAAAAGCACCCATTGGAATAAAATTAGTAATAATTTTATAAATTTAATATTAAATATATTTTGATAAATCAAAATTATTCAAAAGTATTCTATAAATAGCATTCTATAAAAGTATTCTATAAATAGCATTCTATAAGTATTCTATAAAAGTATTTTATAGAATATAAAATACTCTAAATATTTTATAAAATATTCTAAAAAATACTTTATAGAATATTTTATATATACTCAGACACATATTAGGTGTTCCTATGAAAGGTAATAGTAGCCCAATTATAGCTGACTTGCTTTTAAGCTTTATAGAATATGAGTTTGTTCATAACTGTTTAAAATATAAATCTAAATTATTTAAATATATGAAATATATGTTTCTATACATTGATGATATATGTTTATTTAATTCTAATAATTTTTATTCAATTAGTGAACAAATTTATTCAGAAAGCCTTATTCTTAACAAAACCAATATTAATGATAAAGAAGGTGTATATCTAGATATGAACATTAAATTAACATTAACTAAAACTACTATTAATTTATATCGTAAAGATGACATATTTAAATTTACAAGAAACATATTTTTGCATGAGCATTCATGCATACCATATAATATAAAATATAATACATTAAATAATGAAATTTTAAGAATTGCAACAATATGTAATGATATTGGCTTTCTTCAAAATCATTTAAATAATTTAATAGATACATATTTTAAACTAGGTTACTATAAAAATAACATCAAGCAGAAAATAGTAAAATATATAAATCAACACAATAATATAAAGAATAAATTTAAACTCTTAAGTGGCAAATTTTTATGGATGGATAATAAATAATATACTTTGTATTAGAATAAAATACTAGATAGTTATTTCAGAGGAAATACATCATTAGCATGTATTTGACCCCGCTGCTATGTTGGGTAGAGGAGTGAGGGGCCGAAACATGATAGCATAGCAGTTCCTCTTGATGACCTCTTATTCTTATTCTGATACAACGTCTGTTATTTATTAGTCAATTAATAAAAATGACGTTTATTTTAAATTTCATTTTTTTAACTTGATTTAAATTATAGAAAATCTAAAAACAATTATTAATTTTATTATTTAATTATTAAATTTTGATTTAGCATTATTATGTTTTGCTTATTTTATAATTATATTAAATACGTAGACTCAGTTAGCTGATTTAATTCATATGTTCTCTGATTCGATCTTCGTCTTAAAGAAGGGATCTTCCTCCAGATTTCGTTTAAAAGAAGCCAGATTCGAGGATGCAACTGTTGAGTCAGTAAGGTGGTTCCAAGTATTAACGATTCGTTGGAAGTATAGGGATGTTCGTTTGTAGCGTAATCGTTGTGTTTTTAGCATGAACTGATGACCACGAGGTTAGGTTATATCGCGCGTATGCATTAGCGATCTGAGTGGATGGCGATTGTCGTGTAAAATCTGCCAGGCCAGGCACAGGTCCGCCTTGTCGCGCAGATACTGAAACGATATCATTATTAATAATAATTATTTATATTTATAATTATTTATATTTTTTAATTGTTTATATAATAATTATTATTTAATAATTATTTGATAAATTGAACTTAATATTGTTTTAGATATTTTTCAATTTGTAAAATTATAGTTTAGCAAAATTATACTTTAAATATCTATTAACAGTAGTCCAAAGGTGCATAATTATTAAATTTAATTAATATTTAATTAATATTTAATAAATTCTTTAATTAATTAATGTATGTTTAATTATCATAGTTGGTTCAACTATGACCCATATAGTGTGTACAAAAGTTAAAATTTATATTATAAGTGTACGCGCCATTATCAATTCATAGGTGAACTCACAATTCAAAAAAGAACGATTAAACAAAATGTATTTTGCTCTCACATCACAGTATATTTCACATTGTTATTAGTTATATTATCCTAAACTTTGTTAATTTATGTTGAATTATCATAGTTGACTCAACTATGAACCAGCTATTGGTTAATAATTACTTGAACTTTGGTATAGTTCAATCAAATAAACATTTATTCATATGCTTGATCAGGCATGTGAATTGTCTATAGCAAATTATCGCGGGCCTGTTTTGCAGAACTTTACATTAGTGAATGGAAATTACTTATCTAACGATCAGTAACACATTAAAAGTATTCATACCGGAATAAGGTATGTATATGAAATCTTTATAATCTTTTTAATCTATGCACGCTGTTTATTCTAAAGTTATATTCAGTAGTTTAACCTAAAGTTATATTCAGTTGATGTTCAAATTCAATGTGTTCTTGGAAAAAAGTAGTTAAAACAATCTAGCATTTCATTATGTAATAAAAACAGGGGAAGACAAAATAATTACAGATGCTTACCTAGGGTTTCAATAGTTAACAATGAGTTTCAATCAGTTAGATAGTGTTCGAACATTCCTCAAAATTTAAAATATCCTTTAATAACTTTATTTAACTTTAATAAAGTTAAATAAATTTAAAAGTTAGCAGGGATAATGCAATAACTAATATTTTTTAAAGAGTAGTAGTTTTACTTTATGGATAATAAATAAGTCATTTCACTAAGCAAATACTATAAAATCAAAAGAAATTTTGACCTCAAATTAAAAGGAAATTGAAGATTATTCTAGTTAAAAGAGAATTATAAAAACTTACTTTTACATTGCTGTATCTCAGCGTAATATTCAGTGTGCAAACAATACTCCCATTAGCAAAATATCATTTAAAATAAGTTTTTTTTCCAGACTATTAGAAGTCCGCCAAATTTTATGATTAATTAATTAATCAATAAATTTCATTCAATTAAAATAAAATATTTTGGCCGATTTATTATATTTCATTGTGGTAGACGCCAAATAAAGTCAAACCGATCAATGCTAACGATCACCTAACCTTGTTTTACCACTGATATGTGGGGAAGACCCGACCGTTGGCTGCAGAGAAATACACCGACACTGCCAACTAAATATATTATTATTGCAATGCACAGGGAATAGTAAAGTAGGGATTACAAAAGCATGTACTAATATGAACATATACAGGAAAGAGCAAAACTAAAAAGTCCGGCGACAATCATAACGCAATCAAAACAGTCTTCATTAAAACTGATAGGGAGATCAGCGCCCTCCAGCATACACCAACGCACCGCCCTCCGTCTAAACCACTCATGGTCTCTCTCACACACCTCAGAGTCCAGTCGAGGTGGTCAACGGTAGATAATCTCGAGATGAGAAGCTTGAGAAACCTTAGTCTTTGCTTTGGATACGTCTTCTAGAAAATAACACTAATCCCGAGATTGCCCAGGTGTACCAAAGACGCATATGGGCAAAATCTATATCCTGTTAAAAATTCTCGCAGGCAACCCGAGCAAAATGAGATAAGAGAATACAAAAGGAATTAAGCTACATTCAAATGCAACAGAAAAATCAAGGAAAACCACCACAACAAGCTGATGACTGTTATCTTGGCAAAATCAATGCATTTTACTAATTGCTTAATTAACCTAGGGACTTTTTACAAGCCCATGAAAACCTAGTTGGATTAAATTATGATAACATAGACGAGCACGGATTCATGAGCACGGATTCTACACGCAAGTTCTTCTTCGTATATAGAGATGAGAAAGTTTTTGATTTTGAATTCACTTGAATATACCTCTAAGATGTGTAACATAATAAACGATTCTTCTACATTTGAAGTTGCCGCTAAAGATATGACATGTGTTCGATCTCAGAAGCTAATTGAGTTATTGAAGGAAATGAGACGAAAGGATATCATACGAACGCAGACTAAACTTCGGCTAAAGTTTTTACCTGTTATATCTGAAGGGATGGCTAAAATCATTGTAATGACGACCTCCTTTATCTGACTGTCTGTCAAAAGCTGACAGACCCGTGTGGATAGTGGTGCTTTGGTTTTGGAGGTATTTGGAAGTGGACCCCAGGAGTTTAGGATATCTGCAACAGAAAAGTCACTACTCCTGAAGTCACTCAAAGGTGGGATTGTTTGGGGGAGATTGAGTTGCTCCATAATTTTGTAAGGATAGTGACTCCTCCAAAACTTTATCAAGGTATATGCTACTAATCAAACCCGATGTTGTCTCCTTCCAGCTGACAAACTTCTCATTCTTGAATAACTTCCAAAAGAGGAAGACTGAGAAGGGTTAAGATAAGCAATTCTTGCCATACCTACTAAGCTGGAACTTATATTTATTGCTCCAGTATTCTTGAATATGCGACATTTTATAGGTAGTCGAAAGTATCGCGGTAGCTGGTAATGAGAGGTAGGAATTAAATAGAATCAGACCTGCATTTCCTCCAACAGTGAGAAGTAAGATAGCTGCTTGGAAGACGGCCACTCTGATTTGATAAAAATGGAACCTCGTCTTCAGCAACGTATCTTCCTCTAATCGTCAACGAAGTAGTTCGTGCGAGGTGGACAACTTTTGGCGCTACTGCCATAGCCGCTGCCTAATATACGATAAAGGAGATCACGTTTCTTTTGAATTTCCCCAGGAAATGACAGTGTTTTAGCTAAACAAAACATAGTAGGACATGAGTAATTTTGCAAGAGTCATTTAACTAAGGTTATAAGACCTTGAGATGAAAAGGATTGAGGTGGCGTTATGTAAAACGTAAAGTGGGAAGTTATGTGCTTTGGTAAATGTCGAGTGATGTCCTGGGAGACCGAATAAATCTAGTCTTATGAAGGACTATAACATCTGCATCTCGACCAGATAGAATGCTAAGCACATAAGCACTTACCAAATTCCACTCAATGATGCTCAGTGAAAACAGTTCGGGATTACTTCCCATCAATTGGTGTCACTAAGAGGGACAGCAGTTGGAATCATTGGAATTAACTTTTATTTGGTAACTTTTAATACTTTGATTAGAAATACTTTTATTCAAATTTTGTAAATTTTAGAATATAATTTTATGATAAAGAATTATTAATAATAAAATTATAAAGATTTATTAGTAATTAATTATATATAAATTTATGATAATTTTATCACAATGAAATGAATTTTATCATAATAAATTAGTACTATAATATCACCTTTATTAGTGAATTAAAAGTTTATTTTTGATAGTAATACAAAACTTTAAATATTTAGTTAATTAACTTAGAATTAATTAGTTAATTAATATTTGTTATTAATTAATAATTATAACTTTATTCTAAAGACTAATGAAAAGTTTGTTGCAAAGCGTCGTACATCATGTTAGTTTAGCTACATAGACTATTAATCTACTAATTGTAATGATGATTGTTTTATTGAAAAATGAAAATTGCTTGATAAAATGGCAATTCCGGAACCGGAAATTTTGTACTTTTCATATATTTACCCTTCACAAAGGACAAATACAAACGCTTATTTGTCTTCTTCCAAAATTCGTAGATTTCCAATTAATACAAGCGATTGAAGATTATTTCAATGCTGATTTGGTAGACTTGCTTATCTCAATAGAGCAACGCATTCTTAATACTTGTTTACATAGTAAAATATAGTCACAGCTCAATGAATTACGCAAATAAAATAATAAAATGAGTAACGCCACCTCCGGCGGATCTGTTTTAAGCTCGAAAGCATTCAATTGTAATTAAAACGGATACATATGAGTCCAGCTTCGATATACGGTATTCAAACGATGTTCTCTTAAAGATTGGATGTAAAAATGTATAATTTGTTGCGTTAATTTTAAAAATTGAATGATAAAATCGGTTTATCAAAGTATTTTTCGTATGACATCTTTACATCAAATCGGTTTATTAAAGTATTTTTACATTGATTTTGGTATGACATCTTTACATCAATCTTTTTACATTTTGATATATATTTACATCGATTTTGGCAGGTCTTTAGAAGTTAAAATTTGTAAAAATCTATATCATCAATAATGGATGCAGTGTAATTCACCGGAGATAGAGTTAACAAGCGTATTTTTGTCTAGCCAATAAGGAAGTTGTTAATAGGGTGAAAGTTGGTTGCTTTTCTTAAAAAGTAAAAAACAATATGTTTAATCAGTTAGAACAAAATAATTCGTTAACTTGACAATATCAATTGATTTTTCAAATTTAATAAGTGAGCTTCAGAATTGAAACAAGCATCCATTGAATAATCTACACAACGACTTTATTGCTTTATTCACAACTTTTAATGTCTACAATTTTCAAGTTATATTTACTCGTTTGTCTGTAGTTCTGTTATAGGCCATTACACATAGTTTTGTGGTAAACTCGTCGCTTTGCAGAAGAGTAAAGAAGTCGAATTAAAGGTGTGGGTTAGAGCTGATTAAATATAAGTTTATTAAACTGATTTTGTATGCAACTTTGCTGAATTAATGTATTTAATTGTCTGATGTAATTAATGCATTTTTGATATTGGCAAACCATACCGGAAAAATTTTAGATCATATTTTTATCAACTGCATTCTATTTCAATTTTGTCATTTAATAAATCCACTAGAAAAATCTACTATCTTTTGAAAAGTTTCAGCCGAAATATTTAACAAATATGAGTTGAATTTTGTTTTCTCTGATCTACAAAATCAAATTCGGCACGAAAATCATCAGTCGGAACATTTAAATGTGTATAATATGATGTCTTTATATTTCTAATTTAATATTTTAATTTATCGACTTTTTATTGTTTTTAAAACCGTTGTTAGTAGCAATTAAAATCGAGCAATTTCAACGATCGCAACTCACCACATTCCGAGTACTGAAAATAAACGCTTAAGGAAGTGAATATTCAACTAATAGGTTTTATTAATATTTTGGAATGAAACTGATATCCTTGCAATATAGAGTTTTCGAGTTATATTCAATTTAAAGTTGACATTCTTTATCTTGTTGCAATGATGTTGATTTAACATACTTTTGACAAATATAGTATTCAATTGGTTCAATTGTAATAATTGCCAGACATTTGTTTTATTAAACATTTGAAATAAATTATTGTTATATTTTTATGTCATGCAAATGTAATTCTCATCGCAGTTTTTGTAGAGAACAATTTAATTACTATAATCTTTAGTCTTTTGACAAGTAGCTGAATTAATAAGTTAAGCAGTGAACTGTTCAACGAACTGATATTTTCCTACTCGGTGTTTTTAAAGTAATATCACGCTGTTATAAAGTATTAATGTTTACATTTAAAAGTTCATTGCAGCGAATAATCGCGGCTTTTCTTTCAAATAAGTTGAAACAGAGTTCACTATTTAATAATTAATCCAATTTATATTTAGCAACTTAATCGACAAAGGGCATATGCTTTTAACACATGCTTTTACTGTAAAGCAACATGTAGTCCTCGATTGTTTACGAGTGCTTCATTAATTTTCCAATATACATAGAGCCCGAAAGATTGCCATTTTCTGTTCGCCACTCAATATTACTTAAAATGCACTCAATGCCATTTCCAATTCCCAGATGAATATCGAAAATGTACTTTCTCAATTATCGAAAGTGTTGTTGCATTCGTTGTCCTGTATTCACTAAAGTGTAATTAGATTTTCTACTTTCATCTATATAATGGATACAATTCACAAATGCTGTGTTTAATCAGACATGTGTCAAAATATCAACCATATTGCTCATTAAAACAACAGGTTTCCAGTTTTCATTGTAGCACTCACAGCAGATAGCACATTTGACCTGATTTGACTATTGATTTGTCACATCGTGATGGTAGAAAGAAATAATAAAAAAGCCCTTATCTCCCGTTTGGAGCAAAGGTAATCTTTTTGATGTTCTCATTACAATATAAGATGCCAATTGAATAATAACCATTTATTAAAATCAATTGTCAAATTATCTGTAAGGCATTTTCTCTTCTTTGATCGGTATTGATATATTTGCCAATTTTGGAAATATTTGCACAAATTGTGAATCAGCAAACAATAACGACAAGTCATGGTAATAAGCTTTATTTAAAGGTTTAAAGAATTTAAACATTTTTTTATACAACTGAATGATCAAAAGTTTTTGCTAACCTAAAGATAACACGCGACATTGTCGAGCAAATGCTCTGTTTAATAAAGGATCCAACAACTTTGTACATATTTATTTTCAATTTATTTTTAAAAGCGAACATCTAGTACTTACTGAATATTCAAAAGTATAAACGCGATGTGCGCAAATTAAATATTTAATGTGATCGTTTTATTTCGAAATAAAATATTTCTTCATATTGATTTATTGCGTAAAGAATTATTGGAGCTAGACAAAGAATAAAAATTTTATTTGGTATTTCGCTAACCAAATTTCGCTAGCATCTTCAGAAAATTTGCAATCATTTTAAATTTTCTAAAGGTGCTAACAGAAGTTAGCGAAATATCAATAAAAAATTTTAAATTAACATGATGTAGTTAGAATTTTTGACAGCTGGAATAAAAGAATCGAAAGACATTTGTCGAATAAAATGTTTACTATTTACAAAGACGTCTAATTTTAAAGTATAACTTTAATAATAACTTTTTTAATGTATTTTAATTATTTATCATTATTTTGTATTATTATTTTGCTATCAGTTATCGGCATATATTCCTCGATCTAAATTATTGTTTTTAATTCATAAAAACAATAACTTCGATTAAAATTTTGTTTTGTTATTTATTTAGAAAACATACAATATAACTTCTTTCAAATATTAAAAGTATTCATTGATATACTACACGTTCGAACTCAAAATAATTGATATTCTCAAATTATTTTTCGTAAGAAAAATTATTTTTTTAATTTTTATTGCTTGAAATTTATTTCATTAAAAATTAACCATGGTGCTTCAAATGTCGATTTTTGGTCACATTTTCTTTTGATTTTGTTGTAAGATGCAACAATATAAAGGATGATTAAATTATAAATGATCTTTAAGGTAATAGGTTTTTATCAAATTTATTTCTCGTGTGCGATTGTCAAGTGTGGAAATGGCAAGTATTTGATGACATTTATCTACTGTAGATTATCGATCCATCGATCTATGCTAGAAATATAACTACAATTGACCTTCTTTATTTTAATATTAATGATTTTTATACATTTATATTTACATTGAACCTATATTTTTATTTAAGTGTGCATTTCAATTATCAAAATATAAATCAATAACACATTCTTTAATTGCTGATCAATGCATTTTTCTAGTGGTAAATATTTATGAAAAACATTTATTTTAAGAAGGCTTTCATAATTCGAAATCAAAAATGTAATTCGCATTGTAAGCAATTAATATTGAAAAGCCGTTCACTTCGTTGCATAAAGTATTTACACTTTGTTAAACCGAACATGTCTTAGTGATGGTTGTGATCATTTCAGTTTTGTTGCTTGTCAAAATAATAAAGGCGTTTGTAATGCTGAAATCTACTTTGAAGTGGATGTGATATCAAACTTGCAAGCATATTCAAATATCTGACAAGGATGGCCTAATTGATCATTAAATTTAAATTAATAAAATGCACAACTTTGTCTAATGGACTTTTTGGCCTGTAGCTATTTGATGGTTTTGTACATTTAGTTTTCTTATCTTTTAAATTCATTCGATCTAAATATTCAATACAATGTTGTAGAATATTGAAGGTTTACTTTGTACTAAATCTGCTTAACAAACCGTGCTGTGTAAGCCATGCCTACTTTTAAAAAAAGCTTGAGTGCTTTTATTTTTAAGTTTCTCATTAATTTGAAAAGTCTTTCACACGAAATTAGTATTCACCCTTACATGAGAATAAAGATTACGATCTACTCTCGTCCATTAAATCGAAATGCAAACAAAAGGTAGCTGAATGGTAGAAAGCAAACTACTCTCATCGCAAATGCTCTTTGTGAAGGGAGACTTTGATCTGGTGAGCAGTATTTCAGCAGTTAGAAAACAGGCGAACACTTTGTCATTACATTTAACCGAATTGACCTTTCTTATATGAAGCTCGCCTTAAATCTGTTTCATGAAATGATATCCATCTCAAGGATTTATATCATTTGCAACGATGAAAAACAATACGATCAATACTGGTTTTCGCTTAGGTGGTACTTACATGAAGATACCTTATCATTCAAGACTGCGATAATCAAAGTTGGGTATCATTTGAATTGCATATAATTAATTGGTTGCATTTCAAAATTTTTACAAACTGTTTGCATGCGAAATTTTATTTTAACGTTTGAATTACATAAGAGATCACATTTAGATCAAAAATCATATTTGTATAGTAAATATAAATTTTAAAATTGCGTTATTTGAAATTAATATGAGCTCAATGTCAATATAAATTAAATAACATTTATAACATTTATATTAAGTTAAAGAACACGTTATGTCGTTAAATTTCTAAAATAATATAATTTAACTTGATTGCATCTGTGAGCTGAAATTCTTCTGGTTGTGTCTCGACATTGTCCTCGCAGATATTGTTCATATTCTTGATACAGCAGGGCGCTACTAATCAGCCTGGGTAGGTGCCATCAGCTGCTGACCCAGAACTACATTTCGCGTAAGCAGATAAAGGTCGAAACGTGAAATGTAGGTCTGGGTCAGCAGCTGATGAGACCCGTCCAGCTGATTAGTAGCGACCTGCTGTATCAAGAATATGAACAATACAAAGGAGGATAATGGAGTGCAACAACTAGAAGAATTTTTAAAATCGATCGATGGATCTACAGCATGTCTTAAAAGACATGTTCGTAAATATTTACTACAAGAAAAGTGCATTAATTAGCAATTAAAGAACATGCTATTGATTTTTATTTTAATAATTGAAGTAAATTATTAGTATTTAACTAACATTTTTACATGAAAGAAATAACATAGTTTAATCAGAGTTTTCGCCTATTTAAACACTAATTTTTAGTACTTTAATGCTAAAAATATATAGCCTTTGAATTGAATTTGAATGAGGAATGCGGCGGTGTGATAACATTTAAATTTGAAGAAAGCTGGCAAAAACCATCGCAAAATTTATTTAACCGAATATTTCGATGCCTAGCTGGCATCATCTTCAGCAATCTGAAATGTTAATAAAGGCACATAGGTGTATACGTCAACATAAAAAGAAGAAAAAATATCAAAACAAAACAGGAAGGAAAACCAGCGCCAATCTCGTCAACTCTTCTATGTAATACCACCCAACATGAGGTGATATCCGTCCATCTCATTTAATTCCGGCTTGAGATCGCGGATCTGCATACGGTGGATCACTCTGCTGTTGCTGAGCATTCCCTTTTGACGGGACACACAATAAAGTTTGATGAAGTTAAAGTCCTTGCTCATCGACAACAAGCCTGCAAACGACAGATTCTTGAATCACTGTTTATCCGCTATCTCAAGCCGAAATTAAATGAGATGGACGGATATCACATCATGTTGGGTGATATTACATAGCAGGGTTGACGAGATTGGCGCTGGTTTTCCTTCCTGTTTGGTTTTGACATTTTTCTTCTTTTTATGTTGACGTGTACACCTTTGTGCCTTTATTAACATTTCAGATTGCTGAAGATGATGCCAGCTAGGCATCGAAATATTCGGTTAAATAAATTTTGCGATGGTTGTTGCCAGCTTTCTTCAAATTTAAATACAGCCTTTAATTTAGTGAAATCCAAAAAGCAGCGACGAGCCGAATGATCGACAGTCAACATAAAATTGATTGAAATGTGAATTGCATGACTTTGATTAGCAAATGTGGTTCTTCAATATTAAAATATACCGCAATGATGTTGGCTTATAGTAAAATTTAAGATAGTATAGATTATAGCCATATATTTCAAAAAAATCAAGTATTGCGCAGAGCATTTAACTTTAGAATATATTTTAACGCATACTATATGTGTGAATGTTATATGTAACATATATAATATTTATATAACATTTAATATATTACATATTTACTACAGTTTCTTGAAAGCTTTATGAAAGCCTTAAAATACAGAATAAAGCTATAAAAACCTTATAAGGCTTTGGAGAATCTTCTTAAAAGACATGTTTTTCATAAATATTTACCACTAGAAAAATGCATTGATCAGCAATTAAAGAATGTGTTATTGATTTATATTTTGATAATTGAAATGCACACTTAAATACAAATATAGGTTCAATGTAAATATAAATGTATAAAAATCAATAATATTAAAATAAAGAAGGTCAATTGTAGTTATATTTCTAGCATAGATCGATGGATCGATAATCTACAGTAGATAAATGTCATCAAATACTTGCCATTTCCACACTTGACAATCGCACACGAGAAATAAATTTGATAAAAACCTATTACCTTAAAGATCATTTATAATTTAATCATCCTTTATATTGTTGTTTCTTACAACAAAATCAAAAGTAAATTTGACTTAAAATCGACATTCGAAGCACCATGGTTAATTTTTAATGAAATAAATTTCAAGCAATAAAAATTAAAAAAATAATTTTTCTTACGAAAAATAATTTGAGAATATCAATTATTTTGAGTTCGAACGTGTAGTATAACAATTGAAATAAAAAGCTCTGACTGGAGTTTAGATTACTAGAACCTTTAATGGATACGAAAACTTGATACCAATGCTGGCTTTTTTTAAAATCGCTAGAATAATTAATATTGTAGAATATCAATAAATACTTTTAATATTTAAAAGAAGTAGGTGGTGCGGTCCGTTCCTCCTCGTGGTGCCACTGGATAACGCTTACTCTCTGTGAGCGTGAACCAAACGCGGACCTTACCGACGACAGGCATGCGGCAGCCGGTCGGGAAAACAATTGTCGCAACCATCAAACCATGATAAAGTTTAATCAAAATGACCCCGCCAATACTAAGGCGTCCTCTGTAGACGACGCGTTCAGGAGGTGCCATCCGGCCTGTTCGAAAAATTCACGAGGATGTGCGATCAGACAAGACCCGGTCTGTTCGGCAAATAAGCGAGGGTTCACGACGGAAGGACGACGCCGAGACGCAAGTGATCTGGCCCAATCATACGTACGAGTTGCAACGCTCAACGTAGGAACACTGACGGGTAAATCTCGAGAAATTGCAGCTGACCTAAAGAGGAGAAAGATTGACATTCTTGCAATACAAGAGACTAAATGGAAGGGCGGAAAATCCAAGGAAATTGGAGACGGATACAAACTGTATTATATGGGAACTGAGACAGCACGAAACGGAGTAGCCATTGTCGTAGCAGAGAGACTCAGAGACCAAGTGTGCGAAGTGACGCGATACACTGGGAGGTTGATGAAGATTAAGCTGGCATTATGCGAAACGACCGTACACTACTTCTCTGTGTACGCTCCTCAAACAGGATGCACAGATAAAGAGAAGCTGGACTTCTGGGAAATGCTAGATGAAAAGATGGCAGAAGTCCCCGAAGAAGACTATGTGATCATAGCCGGTGATATGAATGCCCATGTTGGACAGACGGATGAGAGTGAATGTCACGGTAGATATGGCATAGGTGAGAAGAACGCAGAAGGGGAACAACTACTGGAGTTTGCAACTACGCACAACCTCACCATCACCAACACCAACTTCACAAAAAGGTCGAGCCACCTGTACACATATTACCATGGAACGGGCTCACAAATCAGGAAGTCGCAAATTGATTTTGTCCTGGTGAGGCGAAAACATAAGAAGACGGTGCTAGACACAAAGGTCATTCCATCAGAGACCACAGCGACTCAACATAAGCCACTGATATGTGACCTGAAAATTGAAGTCCCCCGTAAACCGAGGCCAGAACAAACAAAGACGAGCCGAATCAAGTGGTGGAAACTGAGGGAAGAAGACACAGTTGGAACAAAGGCAAAGCTGGCCCGGATAAGACTACCTAGCATACATGGAGTACAGGACACCTGGACCGCGTTGCGCTGCACGATCCACCTAGCTGCAAAGCACATACTCGGATCCACCAAGCCATGTCAAAAATACATCGACAAAGAAACTTGGTTTTGGACAGAAGAGGTCAAAGACGCAGTGAAGGCAAAGAAAAATTCATACAAGGCTCTCCGGATAGCACAAACACAGGAGAACAAAGATGAATATCACCGAGCGAAAAAGAAAGCAAGGAAACAAGTGGCTATTGCTAGGAGTAACCACCTAGATAACCTCTACCAAAAGCTCGACACTCGAGAAGGAGAAAAAGGCGTGTACCGACTAGCCCGTTCAAGACGGAAGAAGGCAGCAGACATCGAGAAGTTCCATGGTATCAGCAATGAGCAGGGAAAACTCATTATACACCCACAAGACGTGCTGGAGAGATGGAGAAGATATTTTAAAGCCATCTTTACAGAAGAGTTTGAACATCCACCAATACCAGAGGGGACTCCAAATCACACACAAGTCGATCCACTCAATGGTGCAGAGGTCAGAGAGGCAATGATGAAGATGAAGCCGGGTAAAGCCAACGGACCCGATGATTTAGCGGTGGACTTCTGGAGAATCAATCCGGATGAGTGGACACCATGGCTAACTAATTTTCTCCAGAAGATTGTTGACGCAAAAGAGGTGCCAGAAGACTGGAGTCGAAGCATAACTATCCCAATCTGGAAGCAGAAAGGAAGCCCAGCAGATTGTGAAAACTACCGCCCAATTCGTCTTCTCAGTCACACCATGAAAATCTTCGAGAGAGTGCTCGACAAGAGAATCCGTGACTCCGTCAAACTAAGTGTCAACCAGGCAGGCTTTGTGCGCAACTGTGGAGCCATCGATGCAATACACTCAGCCAGACTACTCCTTGAAAAGCACAGAGAGAAGAAGCAGCCCCTCCATGTAGCTTTTCTGGACCTTGAGAAAGCGTTCGACAGAGTACCTCATAAGCTTATATGGTACGCTTTGAGACGCAGAAAAGTACCGGAGGAATTGATCGAATGGGTGAAGATGTTGTACAAAGGAACGACGAGCAATGTGCTAACAGCAGCGGGAAAATCCAGAGAATTTCCAATCTCAGTCGGTGTGCACCAAGGATCTGCACTCTCCCCATTACTATTCATCATAGTTATGGACGTGATTACGAAAGACCTTCTAAGACAAGCACCATGGACCATCCTGTATGCCGACGATGTTATGCTGGTATCTAAAGACAAACATGACCTCGAGCAACAAGTTCAGCAATGGCACGATCGCCTGGCACAGTTTGGGTTGAAACTGAACACAGCCAAAACAGAGTACATGACGACGAACCAGAACGAAGATGTAAGCATATCAGTTAATGGCGTGCTTCTGCCAAAGACAACTGCGTTCAAATATCTGGGATCAGTCATCTCCAGCACAGGAGGAGTGGCAAAAGACGTCACCACTCGCATCAACGCAAGCTGGACAAAATGGAGAGCAGCCACTGGAGTTTTGTGCGACAAACGCATGCCAGACAAACTCAAATCGAAGTTCTACAGAAGCGTAATACGGCCTGTAGCAATGTACGGTGCTGAGTGCTGGGCAATGACAGCAGAAGCAGAACGTAAGCTTGGATGCATGGAAACCAAAATGCTAAGGTGGATCGCAGGAAAGACTCGCCTAGATCATGTCCGTAACGAAGACATCCGCAAGCGATTTGGCGTAGCACCCATAGCAGACAAACTGAGAGAATCAAGGCTGCGATGGTATGGACACGTAATGAGGGCAGACGTGAACACATTAGCGCAGGCACCATTTCAAATCGAGGTCGACGGAAAGAGACCAATAGGAAGACCACAGAAAAGATGGATGGATACCCTTCTTAAGGACATGAAAATGGTCGGACTCACGCCCAAAGACGCAGCAAAGAAGGCATTTTGGCGTCAACGATCGTGGCAAGCGGACCCCGTCATACGGGATAAACGCTAAGAAGAAGAAGAATATTTAAAAGAAGTTATATTGTATATTTTTTCTAAATAAATTACAAAACAAAATTTTAATCGAAGTTATTGTTTTTATGAAGTAAAAACAATAATTTAGATCGAGGAATATATGCCGATAACTGATAACAGTTCCTCCTGATGACATCTAATCTTATTCGAATACGTCGTATATTATTTATTATTCAATTCATAAAAATTGATTATATTGTTGAATTTAAATAGCAAATTTTATCGTTATATAAATATTAATTGTAGGTATTATTATAAATATTAACTAAATATAAATATAAATTGCATAAAATCTTATATAAGTATTTATTATTTATAATTATCTTTTAAGATAAATAATTATATCTTTATTATCTTTTGAAAATATTATTATCTTTTTTGAATTCTCAAAAATCCGTATTTTCTATATTTTACAATAACATGCCTTTAATGTTAAATTATGTAAAGTTCATCATTGTTTTTCTAGACATTATACATAGGTAAAGTCAGTGTTACTTCAATAAAATGAATTTTCTATTTTAATATAATTTAATAATTTATTTTTTTATTTAATATAATTGATTTCTATTCGAAGACATCGTATATAAATGCTATCGTTATATAAATATAAATTGTATAAAATCTTATATAATTATTTATTATTTATTTTTATTTTTGATTTATATTATTTTATAAAGTACTTAGACTCAGTTATCTGATTTGATTTGTTCTACTGACATGTTATTATTAATCTGTGGACTTTGTTTTCCCGGTAATATAACCTCTGTTAGAAATACTGAAACTATGTATTCTTGATATTACTATTTTTCTGCAAATTTTGAAGCAAGTTTGATTTTTCCTTTTTCTTATAATTTTACAATATAAAAAACAACAAAATATTATTAAAAATTTAAAAATTTAAAATTATGCGAAATTTTTTTATTAAAAGTTATTATTTTGTTTTGTATTAACCTCGTTTTGAGGAAAATGGACCGAAACCTAATAACATAGCGGTTCCTGTTGATAGCCTATAATCCTTATTCTGATACATCGTATATATTTTATTAGTCAAATCATAAAAGTTGTTTTTTATTTTAAATTTTAATAAAACATTTATCGTTATATAAATATAATTTGTACAAAGTCTTATATAATTATTTATAATTATTTGTCGTTATTTTTAATTTATATATCGTATAAAATGCGTAGACTCAGTTTCCTTATCTGATTTTACAAGGTAGAGGCGGGAAAAATTCATTTGCTTAAGTTTGAATGTACAGTGTGTTAGCACATATCTCTAAGGATAACAGGACTGGTCCTATAATATAATGGAATACATACGAGAGTTAAAATGTCTCAGCATTTATATATTATTTATTAGTCAATTTATAAAATTGA
Source organism: Pomphorhynchus laevis (assembly GCA_012934845.2). Lineage (NCBI taxonomy): Eukaryota > Metazoa > Acanthocephala > Palaeacanthocephala > Echinorhynchida > Pomphorhynchidae > Pomphorhynchus > Pomphorhynchus laevis. Next base: position 41,326 of record WNNJ02000427.1, read on the forward strand.
TTTTTTTTAATTTTAAATTTAAGTTGACATAAATATAAATTTTATAACATCTTATATAATTATTTATTATTTATCTTGATTTACATATCGTATAAAATACGTAAACTCAGTTAGCTGATCTGATTTATCATAATTGGGATTTATATATTGCATCATTGATGAAGCGATAATTAGAATTTATCGATTAACTAGATAATCGTAAATTTTTGATACATCGTAAATTCATAAAAATTGACTTTTATTTTAATTTTATATTTTAGTTTTATTTAAATTATATAAAATCTTATTTAACAATTATTTATTATTAATAATTGTTTATGATTTAGCTATTTAATTTTTAAAAAATAAAATCCGTAGACTCAGTTAGCTGATCAGATTTATCTTTATAGTTAGCTGATCTGATTTAAATATTATTTATTAGTCAATTTATAAAATTGATTTTTTTTAATTTTAAATTTAACTTGATATAAATTTTATAACATGTTATATAATTATTTATTATTTATAATTATTTATCTTTATTTACATATCGTATAAAATACGTAAACTCAGTTATCTGATCTGATTTATTATCATTAGGATTTATATATCGTATCATAGACGAAGCGATAATTAGAATTTATCGATTAACTAGAATTGCTACAGACAACTAGATTAGCTAGAATTGTTTCTAACTTTAATATTATAACATCACTAATTGATTTTTATTTTAAATTTTAACTCGATACAAATATACATAGTATAACATCTTATATAATTATTTATTATTTATAATTAGTTATCTTTTTTATTTATATATAAAATAAGTAGACTCAGTTAGCTGATATAATCCTTCAAAATAAAGGGACAGTCTTGGAATTTGTGATAAAATTGAAATTTTTAGTAAATCTTTCATATCGAAATCTACTATTGGAAGTAGGAGATTTATTGAGCGTAAAATTAAGAACAAAATAAACAGCTGGATTAACGATTTAAAATTGTAAAACTTTTATCGTTATAAATATTAATTGTATGAAATTTTATATAATTATTTTGTATTTATAATTATTTAACTTTATTTTTAATTTATATATCGTATAAAATACGTAGACTCAGTTAGCGGATCTGATCTGAATCTTCTTAAAATTAAAATGATAAAATCGAAAATTTTTACGATGGTATTCACAGTAGAATTTGTACAAAAATATAGAAAATATTTTTTTTCCAATTTTATAAAATCTTATATAATTATTGATTATTTTTTATTTATATTTATTTTTTAATAAAAAGAAATATTAAAAAATAAATAAATTTAACTCACTTTTAATAACTCAGTTATCTGAATCGAAAACGTTATTTGTCTTAAGAATGTGTAATCAAATAAAAATGTAATTATTTGCTATATAATATTTTTATTTGAATTTTAACTTTTTTATTTTAACTAAGTATTTCACTAAATATTACTTTCAAAATTTTGAAATTAAAATTTTTAATTTTGATTTAATTTTAGTTTTTAATATTTTTAAATTCAAAATTTAACCTTTGATTTCTAAAACGTTTTTTAAAATGCCTTAAATGCTAAATTATGTAAAGCTCATTATTGTTTTTCTAAACTTTATACATTGGTAAAGTCAGTGTTACTGCAATTGCCTGATTAAATTCAGACTACTTTATCGAGACGGTTACTGTAGTTAACTTAATTGTCTCTCAACTTTTATCGCTGTCCCGATCTAAATCAGTTAAGAAACCATCCTCTATAACTTGCCTATTCGTTGTACTGGAAACTATGCTGTTTCTATAATGCCTTTTCACACCCGAATAGAGACACGTTTGTGTTCTTACAAACGTGTTAATTCTCAAGAGAGTGCAAAGTGTGAACCGTTATAATGTTCTAGTCTATCACATTGTGATGAAAGGGAGTAAAAAGATACAAGAATACGTTCTTTATATTTACTTGAATTTAAAAATTAGGAGAAAGTAAAAGTTAATTAAAATTTAGAATTCATAAATTTTCGGTATTGTATCTTTCAAAATATTGATGTGATAATTGAATAATATCATCATCCGCCCTATGAAACTTTATATTTGTACATAATGCATTGTCATAACGGACTGTCTCTCAACACATCCACGGTAATAATAATTCAAATTTATAATTCAAATTAAGTAACGATTTTGCGCTAATTATGATATACTTATGATATTGAAATTTAAAATATTATTTATTATTAGTTAATAATAAATAATATGTATTAATTAACGTCATCATAATGAAATTAATATCTATATTAATGTAAATATATATTTTACTTTTTGTAAAAAGTAAATCGTATTATGATTTCTTATCGATGATCTCATTAATTTAATTAATAATCATATCTGCTAACTAAGTCCACGTATTTTATATTATTTATAAATTAAAAATAATGCCAAATAAAAAATAATTAAATTATAAACAATTAAAAAATTATAAAAAATTATAAATAATAAATAATTATATAAGATTTTATATAATTTATATTAACTTAAAATTTATAATTAAAGATTAAAATAAAAGTCAATTTTTATGTATTGACTAAACAATAACAGATGATGTATCCAAATAACGAATAAATGCCATTAACTGCAATGTTTCGGACCCTATTCATAGCCCAACATAACAGCTGGGCCAAATACATGCTAATGACGTATTTCTTCCTATCGAAATTTGATTATCTAGTGTATTTTATTCTTCTACATTGTTTAAAATTAAAAATTTAACTTATCCATAATAAAAATTTAATTATCAATACATAAAAATTGTCCGCTTAAGAGATTAAGCGGAAGATAAAGAATTTATAAAGTATTTTAATATTAGTATTATAGTATTAAATTTATTTTTAATAATATTATGTTGATTTATATATTTTACTAATTTCTGTTTGTTCCATTGGGAGGTAGCCATGGGCTACCTCCCGATGGAACAACTTTTACTTGTCTAAATATAGATGTCCCTACATTTAAATAATTTTGATTTATCAAAATATTTAAGGCTTCTATTAATTCAATTTTATTTATATTTATATTTACCTGATAATTTATTTTTTGTTAGATAAGCGTTATATTTTTACAATATATATGTATTGAGAAGATAGGCTGCATATGCTAAAGACAGTTCATCGTCAACCTCATTCGGTGTATCGTTCGAGAGTAACATCCATTGACTTGCTTGGAATTTTTGCTGTGAATCTAAAGACCTTGCCAGCTTTTGTCTAATTCCACCAGTACACGAAAATGTCATCGGCATATTCCCTTTTTTATTTGTAATCATTTTATTATATTTTGCCATCTTACTGTGCTCGTGATATGCATAACTTGAAGTGTGGTCACTTAGGAGGGATAATGGGACAGTCTACAGTATGATGGTGCAATCCACAATTACAAATGGTATTGTTATATAAGGATTCATAGCTATAACTTGTTTAGGATCTAATTTTTGAATTAAATCAGAACTTACCCAGATGTATATTTGGGAATGTTCAGTTTTATGGTTTAATGTTCAGTTTGTTTTAACCTCCAAGCGTACTAGTGAGTACAAATACGTAAAAATATTAAGTTCAAACATTAAAATATGTCCATATAATGAAAAATGTATTATAAAACTACCAAGCGTATTAGTGAGTACAAGTACGTAAAAATATTAGGTTCAAACATTAAAATATGTTCTTATAGTGAAAAATATCACTTATACTGCCAGAACAATATTAATTCAACAATTATTTACACAAATTCTGCTATTAATTTTGCAGATTACATATTTCCACAACAGCTCGTTTTGATTCTATATAATATACCATTAGTACATATTTTTGCAACAGCATGATCGTTTTTACTCGTAATGGGATGTTCCCTGTTATAACAGAACAGTTACATTCAAACACAGCTTATCATAATACGATAAAAAAATCAATCTTCATTTTCCTTTCTCTCAAAATCCTATCTCAGTTATGCAACAAAGTTGTTTCAGGGCATTAGCCGCTTTACCGTCACATTGAAAAGCTACTCTGCCAACTTGATTCATATCATCTAATAAAGCAGCTTAACTAACGACCTTTTTAAACTTAGTCGCTATGCGCATTCTCATCAAATGTTAGCAGAAAATTGAAATCACCTTTCCCACCCAAATTTATCTTTTAATTAATGCAGTCTAATGACAGCGTCAATAGTGTCTTAATGATACAGCCCTAATGTTGTATGGTAATTGCTGCTTTTAAATATTTAAATTAATGGCATTAATCCATAATACTAAATTCTTTTAACTTGCGTGTCTGTTTTACAATAAATTGCAATAACCACAATTAAACACATATGTTCTTTCTTCCTACTTCGTTTCTAAACGTATTTTTCAAGATTCACATAACGCACTTTAGTGGAATAAATTAAAGTGCTCCAGCTAATTCTCAAAAGTGTAATTCCCTATTTACTACAAATGTAGTACCACAAATGCTACGCTGTCCATAATATGCAATTAATCCATTTGTGGTGCTTTCACCCCAAATAATCAACTTGTCAAATAAATCAGCTTTCTGATAAAATAATTTTATCGCGTCAGGTGGGAACAGTATGACTACTACACTTAGGTATAACCGCATGTCCTTCATAGATGGCTGCTGCTTTTTATTATGACAATCAATGTCAACTATATGTTGATTAACTTAAAATTTTACTGACTAACTTGTCTTCTGAATAATAAAAGTTGTGGTCACTATTCAGTCATGCCTGACTAAATAGAGATTATATTGTCGATACTCTTGTAACGCTAACGATTACAATTTCGCCCAAAGGTAATTTCGGAATAGTACAGCAAAAACAATTTACTGTATGGTTAAGATGAACGCTTGGTATTAATCTCTCTAGTTTTGATACTTGTACAATACTTTAACCATCAATTTTTAATTTCAAATTCGGTTAAATAAATTAAAATTACAAATATGCAAATTGTAATAAATTTAAGTTTAATAAATTTGTATTTAATTAATTTAAGAAATAATTAATTTTATTAATTTCTTTAATTTTGATTTATAAAGACTTTCATAATTTGAATCAATTTTAAAGTTATTGTACATTTATTACAACTGTACCGTTATTTGGATCAAGTTTCCAATTAAATTTTTCTGTTCCATTGCGCATGTTCAACGTTTACACAAAATAATGTTATTCTGCACTAATGGCGAATGAGCTGCAATGCCTAATCCTTAACATGTAATTAAATGCCAATGTACATTATGCAAATGTAATATGAATAAGACTAAGATTTTATTAGTTATGGATTAATAAACCTAATTAAGTTTTTAAATATTTATTTTTATACTCAAATTTTCAATAGCTAACTGATATCATCATGACATAAAGCGCACAATAAAATACAATAACTAAAATAAAATACTATAAAATAATAAAATACTATACTATACTACTCGTCTGTTCATTGACAATTAGATTTAATGAAAGACTTAATTAATAATTAATTGATAGTAGCAGTCCAAAATTGCAGTTCTGTGCTAGCAGTTCGATAATCACAAATCAATAGTGAACAATCACTCATTGATTTATATCTTTAATACATCATAATAATACATAATATATTAATACAATAATAGTATATTTATTAGACGAATATATTACATAATATAGAATATATATTATTAATATAATATCATGTAATATATAAAATATACGATATATACCTCGAAATATACGATATACATACCTCGATATATACGATATATACCTCGTATATTCATATTTATAAATATACGATATGTATACCTTATTATAGTTTTATATTATGATAAAACTATTATAAGTTTTAATAATATCTTATCTATAATAAGATCATGTGCTACGAAGGCATTTTTACAACTACCTCGCGATGGATCGATAGTTTTCATTACAATTTGCATTTGATTATTTATTTACACACTTAAGTAATCATTTTTAAATAAATGAATTATAATTTTGATAGTTTTTTATTTTTCGTAAGGAATCGAATTACCTTACTGGGTTTACATTATATTTGCATTTTTAAAAATGCAAATATCTAAAATTATTATTTTTTAAATCTATTATTATTTATGTGCTAAATTCCCAGAATATAAATGCAGAAATAAAATGCAGGTTGCATTTTATTCTCATAGTAGTTTAATTGTTTGCTTCTCACTTTACATGGAAGTACTAAATTACATAATTGTTGTCGAATCAACTAAATGGATATGCATCAAATTACACGCTCATAGTGCAAACAACTTCAATGAAAATATTTTCCTGCAGACCTTTATTAATTAGTCATTTTATTATGCTCATTGTCCTATGCACTTGTTATAAAGAAACAATTAACGCTTTTGCTATTAATTTATTGTGTATCGCTGAGAATATTCCGAAAGTAGCAGAGCTTTTTGTATCAATTTAAACTAAAGACGATATTCAGAAAAAACCTAAAGGTTATAATCATTGCAAGCTAGTAATACTATGATTATATCGTTCGACAATTTAATTACAAATCAATATTATTGATATCGGATTGCATTAAATTTATTTATTATTATTTATTTAATTACGGACCTTCTGTGTGGCCTCAGAAGGTCCATAAGTTTGCTGCTGTGTCGTGCTGTCTCAATTTTTGGCAAAACGATTGTCTTCGATGTTAAGATGTGCTATCTACTTTGACTACTACCTGAAATAGAAAATAACACCCATATAAATACTATATTCTGTAATTAACAACAGAAATTGTTCAATTCTCAACGGTTTGTTTACTGAAATAGATATATTACATTATTTAATAATGTAATATAAATGTATTATAATAATGTATTATAATAATGTATATAATGCAGTAATTGTTACAATTGAAATTTTGATAAATGCACGTTGCTTTTATTTTAAGGCAACAACAGTACTCTATATTTCGGTATTGGCGGATCTGCTGCGGTTGATAGGAGGAAGTTTAACCTTTTCATACCGACGTAATAATTCCTAACTTTATAATGAAAAATTATTATTACAATAAATTGCATGATATTAGTAATTATATTAGATAATATTAGATATATTAGATATTAATATTAGATATCTAATATTAATATTAGATATCATATAATAGTAAATAGTAAAAAAAATTTTAATAATTTTGTGTTATTAAAATAATAATAACTTTTAATAATATAACTTTTAATTTAATGTTTTTAATTTAATTCATTGTATAAATAATATTAATATTATTGCATAAATAATAAATATAAATTTATATAAAAGTTGCAGTAAATTTTAGTGTACAATAAATTTTAAACAAATTCTCAATACGTTAAAATAAATGACAAACCACTTTTCAATAATTTATATAATTCCTGTTATACTTTGATACGATCTCCATATTTCAATTTTAATTTATTATCTACAAAAGTCAGAAGTTAGATACCCGAAAATGGAATTTCGTAAATTGGTTATTCCTGTAAGCTGTTATACAGTTTCGACATTTTATGGACGTTTTTGATAATTTAAGATTTTGCCATTTTTAGATTTTACTTTTAACTTGATTTTATCTTTTGCACACACCGGGATGGTATACATTTTTGCAGATTAGTACTGCAATTATATATTTTTTTATAGACAAGTCAAATAAATATGGTTTTAAATTTGCTTATCTTATAAAGGCTAATATTTTATATAATGTTTTTAACACAAAAGGACGCTTTCATCTTCAATATTTTATCTTCTTCATCTGTGTGAAGCGTTTTTCATATAACGAAATTTATTAGCCATTCCGCTGGTTTTCTTTATCAATATATCCCGCTGCGTTTTTAATTGAATTTTTGTAAGTTGCTTCATATAGCTAACTCGTAATAATTGAATTATTTAAACTGATTTTATCTCATTATATGTTGTAATTCATTCGTCTGCATTCACAATACCTGCTATTCAAACTGTTAATGTGATTACCATTTAATGGGATGTAAATGAACACAATGTTTAAAGCTACAAAGAAATTGCCTATTTTGGCAAAATTGCTGATTTGAATATTCAATGAATTGCATAAATAAAAAATTGGATTTTTAAAGTGTGAAGTAGCTAAAATTTTGCAAAAGATTTTTCAGATACTGCTTGGATCCGGTTGCAAGTATTCGTTTAAAACTCGTAAGATGTCGTGGTTATACTTGAAGTTTATATATTACTTTAATGTAAACATATTGTTATGTACATAATTATAATAAATATAAAAACAAAATATCTTTTCCAAGGTTTACAGTTCATTAATTTCAAATTGTATTGTTTTCAACTGTATTGTTTTTCAAATTGTATAATATTCTAAATTTTCTTTTAGAGACAGTTTTGCCATAGCCTTTATCGATATCCGCTGCAAATATTTAGTTTTTATTTTGTGCTAGTTATATATTTGAAGATAAATTAATTCGTTTGTTATGCCCATATTCATTTTCTAATTATCCACATGAGATACGGGTAATTTTCTGTGGTAAACACTAGCTAACGAATGCATTATACTTAACTTACAAATTTTAGCTTTAATTCCTTATTCCGTATTTGGATTTTATCCTGTTTAATGTAAAATGATTGTAAAATCATTTTTACCTTATTTTATTTAACGATAAACGAGTAATACGCTTTTAGTTCAAATCCTCTGACCGTTATATTACATAGTCATATAATAATCGTGTTTTTAAGACTTGTTTTTTTTTTGATTTAATTAAAAATGTAATTTATTACTTGAGTGTATCAAAATGCTTACTCAGTGTTTTTTATATATTACAATATATACAATTTAAATTTAACACATTTAATTAGATTTATAATTAAGTCTCCTTAAACATATGTCAATGTATAAATTATCTAAAATAGTGCAATTAAGGGTATATTTTGTTGGAAATATAATGTAGATTTCGCGTATGAAGGCTGAACTTGAAGAGTAAAAGAAAGATTTTTGACTTAAGTATATACATAATGCATTTATGTTTATTTATTATGCTAAAAATAATAAGAAAACAAATTTTCTCTTTCGACACTAGCTTTGTCGAGAGGTACATAGTAACAAACACTATAGATTAGCTAAATAGCAGAATTCTGTTTTTATAAATGATAATTAATCCAAGTTATCTTTATTTTTACATTGAAAACACGGTGATTTTTCATTTTATATCAAATTATAATGAAATCGTAGGGTGTTGTTAGGATATTCCGATTTTTATCATCACTTCTTAAAAAGAACGATTCTGGTAATATTCTTATCTAATTTAATAAAATTGATCTGGTTAGGATTTGAACTCAAACATTTGTTATCACTGGTTAAGCTATAGATAAAATAATGATGAAATCATCATTTTACAGTAATCATAAATGATTTTACATATTCCTTACTGCATAAATGTGTTCAATCTGCGGATGCGAAAATTTAATATTAAAGTGTTTCGTTGTATTTATATAGTAATTATCGACATGATTTTGCTAGTTTTATAATGCTTTCAAACTTTACTAAAATATAAGTTTTAATATATATGTCTACAAAATAACATGTTTGAAAATTTAATCAGAATAGACAGATACCTGTCTATTATACAATTTGAAATTAATCAATTTAAATTTAAGCAGAATAGACAGATTTCTGTTTATTACACAAGATCAATTAAACATTGAATGAATTGTACAGTTAAATATTTTAGATCGATTATTCAATTTGAATAAATTCTAATATCATTTTAAAAGGCGATTTATTATTCCTACTTTGTGACCAAAATCAAGAAGTTTTTAGACTTGAGAGATTTTTATTAAAATTGCCAAGAGTTTTTAAAGTTGTAAAATTGACAACAAGCGAGAATTTAAAAAACATTAAAATACTTTTTAAAGTATTTTAGTTTAAATACTCAAGCTTATATAAAAGGTAAACTAAACACAAAGATTCAATTAAATTTGTTTTAATAAAAATCATTAAATAAACCCTTAATGTCTGTAGCAATCGTAATTTCATCGATATTAGCTATCAATACTAAGATATTAAAAATGTTTTAATGTTTAATTGTGATAATAGAAAAATAAATCATCTGACGTTATTTGATACGTCAATTAATAAAAATTTTAAATATATATTTAAAAATAATATTTTGCATTATTCACGTATTTTTAAGCATATTATTTCTCACATTTAATTCAAATTGTTTATTATATACAATAAATGCACAAATATTTAATATTAATTGTATAATTTAATTTTGCTAAATATTAATATATTTTCGATTTATTTTTAGAATTTTTAACTATTTGAATAATTATTTACTAGTGAATATTTGTTTCCAATCGAAATAATTGTTACAAAGCGAGGATACATTGTGATTATTTGGTTATAATCCAATATTTCGACGGCGCTCTGGCACGTCATCTTCAGGGTTATTTGTTTAAGCTGTTAATTTTTTTTGTTATATAATAATCGTGTTTTTAAGACTTGTATTTCGATTAAATCAAAAATGTAATTTATTACTTGAGTGGATGTATCAAAATGCTTGATCATTGTTTTTTATGTGTTTAACTATTTGAATAATAGTTAAGTAATAATAGTTAAGTAATAATTATTTTTGATTATTACTTACTAATGATAAAAAGTGATTTATTAAGAAGTATAAGTTGTTATTATACAGACATTTTTAAATTAATTTTCATAGCTTTATAAAATAGACTCACTTTCTATTTTATTCTCACTTTATATCTTAATTAGTTAACTTTTTTAAATTTAGCCATATATTGAATTATACTTGATTCACAATTTTTATAAAATATTAGTTTTTGTATTCGTTTATATACTTTTATAATGCATATATAATATATGATTATAATGTCTGTAATCAATACTTGCTGTTTTTACAATTTACATGATAGCTCGTTTATTGCAAGTTAATGTCAATCACCCATCCCACTTGATATTCTTGTAATTTTTGAACAATGCAATACTGGTTTAATTGTTTGCTTCTCACTTTACAGGGAAGTACTAAATTACATAATTGTTGTTAAATTAACTAAATGGACATGCATCAAATTACACGCTTATAGTGCAACTTATTTTTCTCATACTTTTGTTAAATGGTAATTTTATCACGTTCAATGAAAACTAGAAATTTAGTTCTGCTAATAAAATGTAACTTTATTATATCTCGATGACAAATTGGGGCGGGTGTTTTTGCATGTGCTTTTACATTTATCATTCATCAGTTTTCTACATAAAAATAATATTCACTTGAAACTCAAAGTCCTTTATGTTCATTTGACAGCAAAGTTCATGTTACAGTTAGCAATTGTATAATCATTTTCTCCATGTGCAATAAAGTTGATAGCATCTCTATTTCATATTTGATTAATTCTTGTCATATTGAGGCCGTTCTTGCCTCTAAATTTTCACTGCTAAATCATCTAAAATAGAAATACAACAATCATCGGATTGGGAGGCATCGCAATAACAACATGCAAATAGCCAATTATTCGTAAAAAGTAAGGCGTATACTTTCTAACCGGAAAAAGACCTTTTGTTTGTATTCTTCATTCTGTTGCTGTATTGTTATGTATAGTTATGTTTAAATTGGATTTTGTAAGAAATGTCTGCTCCAAAGCAAATCATTAGTTTGTTGCTCTCAGCAATCCCAAAATGTGTATTTTCTGTCTTTGAATCAGATATTGTATTTTTCTAAGATAATGTTCATTAAGCGACAGCTTAACTGAAAGTTCATTTATACAAACAAAATACAATCAAATTGTGTTAGCAGCTTTTAAATATCATTTGCTACCTGTCGTGTTTGTAATTAGCTGTCCCATTTGCTTTTATATCCAAATAATACATGATCGCTCTGAGTTTATAACTTATACTTACTCGCTTCGACTGTTTTCTAGTTCAGCTCAACAAAGATAGTTGCGCTCAACAATAATATATTTACGTCGCTACGAATATCCAAATTACAAACGTGAACTGCTTTGCAGATGAATTGAATAAAATGTGTAAAATTTGAAAATTTAAAATCCACTAAAAAATTTTAATTAGAAATTATTTGATAATTTAAATTTACTGTTTGATGAAATTTATCTCTATCTTTATCTCCATAAAATTTCAGAGGTAGCTGCTAACCGCCTTTGCTAAAAATTTTAACTGCAGTTTAATTAAAAGAAATTAATTAAATGTTTAATGTACGTCAAAATCTTATTGGACTAATGGTATCTTATAACCAGATACCGTACTTACTTTTAATTATAAAAAATAATTAAATTTAATTTAAATAAAAAATAATTAAAAATAATTTAATTATTTTAATAATCATTATTTTTTAATTAAAAATAATTTAATTAAAAAATTCCGTGCACCAAAATTCTTACTTTTTTAGATATTTAAATCTAAATTTCCAAATATGCAATTTTATTTTAAATATTGATTCGTAATTTACTATAAATATTGTTGTATAATTTTGCGAATCTCCATTTTAGATATTGTGATAAAAGTAATTATTAAATTAATGACAGTTGGATATAATCTGATCGATTGGGAAGTTCAATCTTCGAAATATCAGTCATTTCATTAAAACAATGAAATATGCCATTTCATTACTTGTTTATCATTTTTGAAATTATTACCTCCAGTAAGTCTTGTTATTAATAAGATTTTTTTTGTTATAAATTTGTTATTCAAACAAAGTCTTTAATTCTTCCGGATCAATTACTCATTTTAATTTTTGAAATTAACTTTAAAAATTTTAAAATTCATAAGTGTGGTATAATTACATAAGAATTAAATACAGTTTCATAATTAAGTTAATTTGTAAATTAATTAATAATTAATTACTATATAAATTTTTGTAATAATAAATTATGGTAATTATTTCGTAAAAATGTATTGAATATAAAAATGAAATTTCATAATTTTACAAAAAAAATATTCAAATGGTTAATAATTATTAATTAATTTATGTTATATAAATCTTAAGATGATAAGAAATTGGATATTTAAACGCTATTTTCTCAACCTTTTTATGTTATCCACTTTTTATCAAAGCAATTCCACAATATATTTCTAATACAGACGAGTACTGATAGCATTTTAATGCCGTAAAATTACCTAAAATATCTCTTTAAGCAAATGTAGTTTTTATGATAAAAGTATATAGCAAATAGAACTACTGATTTAGCTGATATTGAAAATAGAAACACCTTTACAATAGTTTATGGTCTTAAATATTAATCACCGTGAATATATTAAAATAATATTTAAATATCAGAAATATTTAAAAATGACGTTTGCGTAGATATTATTCGAAGGATTTGTATATAATCGTAATTTATCAAAAATTTAAGAAGAGGAAGAAATTAAAACAATTTATGTAAATAAATATTCTTCTTTGCTAAACGTTTCACTCTATTCTTTATTATTCATAGGTTTTCTATTCGTCGAGACTTCTGACTGGTGGAAAATATCAGTTTGCACTGTTCCCCGTAGCTCTTCGCGAAGCAATTCTACAGAATTAGAATTAAAGTGCCTTTATCCTGGCGATCTCATTGTAGTTAGCTGGAGTCACTATGGAGTGTATGCTGACATTCCTAATAAAATTCAACAGCGGCTTACCAAGTAATTTAAAATTATAATAGATAAATAAGATCATTTAGCTCTTATATTAATAAGAGCTTAATTTAGATATCAATGGATGTGTAATTTAATAGTTTTAGTTTTCTGATGCATCGAATGGATAGAATGTTAAATAAATGTTGAAAATAAAGATCACAAGCGATCTAACTTTAGCTTCTGTTTAACAAGTAGTATAGTAATTATAAATACGTGTTCGTCTTAATGCTGGAAAGCTCCATACCTTTACTTTAAGTTTGTCCTCTTAAAAATTGCAAATACATTGAATTACATATTGTTAAGTTAAATTTACAAACCACTAATTCAAAAATCTCTGAACAATTTTAATTTGCTCAAAGATTGAACGATATATTGAAGTTTAAGTTATTAATTTTTTATATTTTAGGCAATCATTTGTTGCATTTCAAAGCCTTATTAAAAGTTTTGTATTGTTTGAACTATCTAAAGAGGTCGAATTACTGCTTGGTGTGTAACACATTCAAGCCTGACTAGCATGCAAGGCTTGCAACACCAAGCATTGTGAATATTGCTTTACATTAAAATACATTGAGAATAGGCTTGACTTACCGAAATCACGAAAAAGTCGATTGGATAATCCAAAACGTAACTTGAAATCAAATATAAATCAAAACAATATATTTTAAAATCAAAAATCAATATTTTTAAGATTATTAATAGAATGTTGATATTAAAAATAAAAATATTTAGTTAAAATGACTACGTTATATAAACACTTATATTTAAAGGATTTCAGTGTTTTATGATTACAAAATTCAAAACGTGTTTTGTTGCCTTATTTATATTGAATTATTATATTGTATTTATTAGATACATCAAGTTTGATCATTCTAAACTTCATAAATCTACAATTCCCTGTTTTATCGCTTATTATTTAGCAATAATGCCGAATGTACTCCGAAAGTAAACGATTGTATTATGGAACACACCGAAAAAGTCGCAGAATTATGCACAGGACAAGAGAGATGTGCAATAAGCAATCAACCTCAGTTTGTGCACAAATGCTCAAAATATTCTAATTATATATACATTGCTTATAAGTGCATACCAGGTATAAAATGTGTTTTTTGAATATAAACTAAAAAATATTTTAAACAATAAATAATTTATGAATTTAATAATTATTAAAAATTATTTATTTTATAAAAAATATTTAAATTATTATTTAAATAATTAATAATTTTGAAGTAAATAATACTTATTTCTATCATACTTTACTATATTAAAGTATATATTCAATAAATTGAAGTATATACTTAATAACATGATTTTTAACGTCTAACTCACTCACTTTCTTCATTCTTGCAAATTGAAGTTAAAAATTTAATAAATAAATGCGTATTTAACATCGCTTTTATCAAATAAAAGCGATGTAAATATAGTAATATGTCAATGCAACGAATTAATTTATATATCACATTCTTCCCACACCTCGCAGTCTTTTAAATACGAACGAAGATTCCTGCGCCGTTCACTTCTGCAAATTTCATTTGTAGATTTATCAGTCGTTGTTTATCGATCGACCCATCTCTGGTTCTGAAAGAAATAAATTCGTGTCTGCGCTGATAACGTTTGATGACATTGGATTTGTATCGTTGTATGATTTATTATTTCCTTTACTTTGTAGATCGATTGTTTGGGGGTAGTTTGTAAGCTTCTTGATTTGCGGTTGAAGGTTCCACCCGATATTTAGCAATGTGGCTCGATTATTCACCAACTAGTAATCGAGCAATATCTCGTGTGGACACAGTAGACACATGGCCGCTTTTCAATTTTACTTAGCATAACGATGGTTTGCTTCAAGCAATCGTGCTTCAGTGGCTATCTTTTCTCGACAACGAATAAAAATAGGCACTGGTTATAGCAACCAGCTAGGTAATGAACGGCCAATGGATGATCAATGGTCATATTTAAATATTAGTTCTGAAGTGTAGCGTTAGCAAACATCTAAGTGAATTACGTACAATTGGTAGAACAGGTTGCCATGCATTTAGGAGAAATCTTGAATATGACACTGACAACTTAATTGCGCTCCGTTGAGTCGCTTACGTTGTCCATTGCCTTGTGCATTGAACGCGGACGTATTACTAGTAGCTATGCCGAGGTATAAAGTAAACGTTTGGAATTCACTTGATATAAAGGGGCTTATCCGATCTTTATGTATGTATTTAGGAGTCCCGGACAGGCGGAAAAGTTGTTGCACACATTATAACGCTATTAGCAGAGGTATCTCGACATGGGAAGATTTAAGGAAACCTAGAAAATCTATCTACGAGTGTGGGCATATATTTATTTCAGATAATAGTTGGGAGTGACCATTTTAAATCTAAGATAATCGTTCAAAGGGTTGAGTGGATTTTAATAAAACGCCCCAAAGAGCTAAATCTTAGCTAATGTAACGCATCCTCATATTACGCTACTAATATCGTCCAAAGAGAATGGTAAATTATTAACTCTAACGTAATACCGCAACCTTGTTTGTCCTGGATGGCACAGCAAGCGGTGCAATTTTACCAAATCAGCATGTGAACTAGTCACACTAGAACATGTCAAATGAGATAATGCATCTGCGGCCACGTTTTCCTTATCAGGGCGGTAAACAATTTCGAAGCGAACCTGTGAAAGCTCTAAACGCTAACGTTCAATTTTTTCATTCTTAATATGATTCGACTGTGATGACATCATATAAGCCATATATCTTTGGTCAGTTGTAATACGAAAAGGTCTACAAATGATGCCGTTATTCTCTAAGAGCCTCTGGTAGCCAGTACCTCCAGTTCAATTGCAGGATGTCGCTTCTCGTGGTGGACAGCACTCGTGAAAAAACGGTACAGGTTTACAGCATTGACATAATGTTGCAGCTATTGGAACTTTCGAGCTATTCCAACTATCTCTATCTTAGACGGTAAACTTTCAATTATACATGAACGATATGCACATATCGTTCATGTATAATTGAACGATATGACGTTCAATTATAACATCTTTTTCGCTTCTCGTGTTTGGACAGCACTCGTGAAAAAACGGTACAGGTTTACCGCATTGACATAATGTTGCGGCTATTGGAACTTTCGAGCTATTCCAACTATCTCTATCTCGGACCTTTAAACTTTCAATTATACATGAACGATATGCACATAATAAAGCTTCCTTAACATCTTTTAAACTGGCCGATACTGCGTTACTCATTGGGAAATTCGTTTATTTGCCAAAGTCACGAATATGATGTGCAAAACCCGGCAATCACCTGCAATAATAAGTAAGTAATCTAAGTAAACGGTGATGTTCCGTGGTATTCGCAGGTTCTTTAACGTACGTAGTGATTGGGTCTAACATATCCATTTCCTTTTACACTTTCCCAGAACACTTATAGACTCAGATGCCAAGATACTCTTACTCCAGTTTAACTTTATCTGATATTTCTTAGCTGCAGCTGTAAACTTTATCAAATGAGCATCATGCTCTTCACGATAGGTCCCCGCGATCATAAAGTCATCGAAAATACGCCGTTCAATTTTTCTAGTTGAATAGAAGTGCTCATTATTGAAACATAACAATGTCATTAGTGAGTCCAAAGGGCAAACGGTTGTATTGAAATAGGCCACGAGCGGCCTCGAAAGCCGTGAACTCTTTTTCACATTGTAATTTTGGAATTTGGTTATAAGTATCCTTCATATCTAGATACGAGAAAACCGATAGTTTAACAATTTGTCGATAAGTTTTTCGCTCTGTCATACATTTATATTTTGAATACATTTATTCTCAATTATTTGCTAAATAACAATTGCTTGAGGATATGAATGAAATATTGTATCAGTTATAATTGTATCCAATACAATATTATCCAATATTATTGTATTACAAAATTATTGATTAAAATGATATAATCATGTGTTGTCGATACAATAATTTATAATCCAGTGTTGTCGATACAAGTATTTTCAATACACTAATATTATTGTACGATAGTGTGATATTCGATACAGTGGGAAATACTTCAGTTTTCATCATTTTGGATCATTGTAGTTCCATTAAATCTCAGGGGTTTTACACTCGCATAATATTTAACGATATTTTGTAAAATTACAATTTTTAGATTTTATAAAATCACAATTTTTGAGATTTTACTACTTTTGGCTTGACTATCAAAATAACAGAAGTAATTTAATTTTAATTAAATTACTTGATCCATTTGATGATAAACTGTATATAGTCTGTCTTAATCACAGTGATACGTAAAATCTTTAAAGTATATTTGTTGATTATCGCCTCAGCTAATAATATCATAGACTTGCAACTTTAGTCTTTAGTTTAAATACAGATTGTTTTGCCTCTTTTAATTCATTTTGTCTCATTATAATGTTTAGCTGAATCAACAGAGCAAATATGCTCATCATCAAATTTAATTGCCGATGACATCTTCATTACAAGTCCGAACTATCCATCTGATTATAAGTCTTCACAAAAATGCATATGCGATTTAAAAACAAGCCAAGAATCTTCATTAATAATTAACAGTATGGCATTTGCAACCCAAGAAGATAATGATATTGTGACGATTGAAAATTCTAATTCTGATAAGCTTATGTTCTCTGGTTCGCTTCCCATAGGAACAATGCTACTATTTTCAGGTAATTATGCTCGTATTCAATTCGAAAGCGATCGGGATGTATCAAGCTCTGGATTTTTGATATCGGCCAAAGGTAAATTTATTGCTTTTAAAATCTCTAAAATTTGACGTTTATGTTTTTTATTCTAATGCTGATTTTTACTCTTTAATACTCGACGAATATTTTAATAATTTTATTATTTAAGAATTTTACGTTAATTTTACGTATTGCAAGATATAAATAATTGGAAAGAATGACAATTGTCTTGAAGTATTGATTGTATAATTAATTCTATTGTAAAATAGTTGATTTGTTCTTTTGTTATATATTTTAATAATTCAAGATAATAATTTCAAATAAAATAATTTTATTTTATAGCAATGCAAAGATGTTCATCAGGATACGACGGAGTTGGCGAACTTTGCCTACTCAAACTATCGAACACGTTCAATTGGTTTGATGGTAAAGTTCATTGTGAGTCATCTGGCGATGATATCTTGTCATGGCCAGAGGACATTAGTGAAGCAAGGCAATTACTTAACTGGATGAAATTTTCAGGTTTGATGGAGTTTTAAATGTTTCAATTATTAAGTTAATTTATTATATTTTTAATATATGTAATATAAACTTTATTTAATATATCTAACATAGTTTTTAAATCATTAGTTTTTAAACATAATTTAAAATTGAGATTTAATTCAGATTTTGAATTAAATTTAAATTAAGATGCTACAATCCCTAATCATTTGTTAATTAAAATTTTATTTTTTACAGTAAGACGCTAAATGAAAATGTAAGCAATTGCATTGTCTAAAAGCTGCACTTGAGTTTTCTTTGTATCGTTCAGAATTGTTTGGAGTTCAAACAAAATAAAATAAAATAAATCTAAAGTGTTTTCGTATTTGTATAAAAGTCAAATACTAAATTTTAAATTTGTTTAATTGTAAATTTGTAATGCTGTACGAACATTTATTATTTATCACTAATATTTATTTGTCATTTATTATTTAATAATATTGAAATTTATTTATTATTAATTAGAATTATAATTAATTCTAATTAAGCGAAATTATATACGAACCAATTTTCTGTGCTTGTTTACAATTCTCTCAATTGTATTAATAATTAGATATTTTGATTATTTAAACTTTTTATTATGTACAAAGCATTTAAACTTCTAGTTTAGGAAGTTTAGTTTACTTTTGGCAATTTCGTCTTATCACTACAGCTTAAATAAAATCAAATGAAATTTACTCAAAATACATAATAAACAATATTTTCATAAAATTGTTATGGTACGTCGAGGGTTGTACTATATGCTGGACGTTAACTCTCGATAATTGAATTATTCATTACAACATATTTCAACATATTCAAGATATTTTTAATTTATTTTTACCATGTTCTTTAATTTGTATAAATGCTGATTATTGGATTATTGGATTATAAATGCTAATTAATGCTGATTATTGGATTATTTATTATTTAATAATATTGATTATATATTAATCTATATATTATATAGATAATATATTAATATATAATAATATATTCTATATATTATATCTATATATATTAATATATATTAATTAGAATTATTAGATCTTTTAGATGTTGCAGAAGTGTGGCTTAATTCGAGATCCCCTTATAGTAAAAAATGTAGGTTTTCACGTCGTACTACGTTCTCGATTTTCTTTGTTTAATAGCCCAGCTTAATTGGTCTTCATCTATTCCCACGCTAAAGAAAGGCAAATGTCTAATTCGTGGATCAAAAGGATTTTTTACGTCAAGTTGTCAAAGCAATCTAACAACTATTTGTGCACATAAAAGAGAAGGTTAGCAGTTATAATTTTAATGCAATCTAATTAATATAAATTATAAATTTAATAAAATTCAATTTTTGAATTACTTTAACATTTCAAATTAATTAAAAAGTAAAATATTGAATATAGTTTGCATTTTCTTATGTGTCCTAAAAGTATCTTTTTATTGTTATAAAATATATAATTTTAAAATAAAATAAAATAATAATTTTATTTTGTAACAAAAAAAATAATATTTTATTGTTACAATAAAATAAAATAATTTTAAAATACTTTTTAAAATAAAATAATAATTTTATATTGTAAAAATAAAATAATATCTATCCAGAAAACGAAGTTTTTATTAATTAGAATTTTTATTCATTTATATTATTAGATCTTTTATATCATTTTGATGTTACAGAAGTGTAGCTTATTCGAGATCTCCTTATAGTAAAAATATCGATTTAATATTAATTACTAATTAAAAAATTGTATTTTGGAATTACTTTATAGTAAAGTAAAATATTAATTAATGCTCTATTAATTAATTTAATAAAATTAATTTAAATTTAATAAAATATTTGGCCCAAAAGTATCTTTTCCTGTTATAAAAATAAACCAGAGACCAAATTCAAAACGGAATTATAAAACACTTTTTAAACGTAATTGATATGCATAATAATGTCATAACGTTATCAATATTATGATATAAAAGGTAAATTCGATGTTTGGTGTTATATGTTAAGGTGATAGCGCTATAATATTTATTTTATGTGTTCCATGATATATCAAGATATTATTTTTGTTTTTTTTTGCTAGCATAAAATTTATTTAATGCTTTTTAAGATTTGAAGAAATATCAAATATTTCTGTATTTGAAGAAATATGTGCTGTATCCATTATTTCCCAACGGATACAGCACATTTTTTAGCGTTTACGTATATTTATATTTTATATGTTTCGTTTAAAACATTTTTGATACAAAAACACTACAGAGTTGTTCTACTTTACAGCGAAACAGTACCCAATAAGCATGCAGTGTAACATGAAGCCATTGAATAGTCGCAATCAAATAAATGCTGAATCATCCATTAATACTAAGCCATTCGGTATATCATCTAATTCCCACCAGTTCAAACGCCTCTCCATAATTCAAGGTATGTTGCAATCGTCCTTTATTTTCAGTAAGATTTTTTCCTTTAAAGGTTGCCTCTTCTGGCTGCTATGTACATGCATTGCATTAGTTACTGTTAATTTAGTAATATGTCTGACGTGTTACAGGTAAATTTTTAATTTTGAATCTTTTTATTTGACTGAATAGCCCTTATAAATTATCTTATAATGTATACCTTAACTTAAATATGCAAGCAAACATTTGTAGAAATTATTCTGGTTGTGGCACGACATTATCCTCATAAGTATTGATCTTATTTTTGATACAGCAGAACACTACTAATCAACTTAGGTGGGCCTCATCAGCTGCTGACCGATATCTACATTTCACGTTTCGACCCTTTTTATCTGCTTCTTCCGTACACTTGTGCTGATTTGATTCGAAATCAGGACGTCTGTATCGCGATTCAACTCTACATCCACTAGGCTAGCTGCTCCAGTGATGTGGATATATATTTCTGTATAGTTATTGCAGGAACAAAGAAGAAGAAATTATCTTCTATTTGATAAAAATTCTATATTTCGATAGCTCCTGCTATCATCAGGATTACAATAAAATGTTTCACCTAAAAAAATGGATCGTTTCTAACGATCCACTAACAAAAATGGATCGTTAGAATTATCTCCATGGAGCAGCCAGAACATGCTGATTAATAGCGTTCTGTTGTATCAAAAATAGAAACAATACTTGTGAGGATAATGCCATGCCACAACCGGTAAAATTTCAGCTCACAGACGTAATCAAGTTAAATTTGTTGAAACGTTTGCTAGAAACGATGCTGGAGTTTTTATTAATTAAATTTGTTTGCACTAAAAACAATTTTTTAGTGTATTCTTGTATTAAGTAAAAATGCATTTGAATTTAATTGTTAAAATTCAATATTTAATACATTTAAAATTAAAACGAATTTGTTATTTAATAATAAATTGGTTATTTTGTTTTATTAAATATAATTACTTTGAAATTTATAAATTTATGAAAGATATCAAAATATTTTATTTTTAATGATAAAACAAAAATAATAAAAACATACACTTGGCAGTTTGCTATTAATTATAGCTAAATAATTCAATATTTATAAACGGGTCCAAATTTTTAACGTGAATTGCCCCAATCAATCGTATTTTTTCACACTTAATTTCTTACACATAATTGAATCAAAAAATATTTTTTAATAATTAATTTAAATTTAATATTTATTCACTTGATATATTTTATATTAAAAATTTAAAGATCGTTTTTGATAATTTGAATTTTAGGATGATTTCGCAAAATGTATATATTCACAAGTTTTTATGAAACCTTATTATTTCAAACTTGCCTTGCAGAAAAAACCTGCAGATTTCTGCAGGTTTTTTTAAATAATTTTTAAATAAATAACTTTTATTATTATATGCTATTAAATAATTAACAATTATAATCTTCAGGCGTACAATGCTATTGTCTTTCCGCGATACATCGAATGATTTACCACTTTGGAATTGCAACTACTTAAAAGATCTTCCTACAATGAGAGAAAGTGTCTTAAACGATCAAGCCTGCTGTACATATTGTTCACATTGCCTGACTAAGCGGAACACTGGCGTGTTTCAATCACAACGACCTTCCGTTAATCATCATGTTTATGAGCAAATCCTAGCAGCAAAATGCAAGTCCATAGCCAATAAGCACAACAATTTAGATAAAGATGATCATCATGGCGATTTGGTCGAGCAGAAATCATGTCGCTGCTGTTGTCATCACTTCCGAATAGTGCCAATAGAGTTGTTGTCCAGCAATGCATCTGCAGAATCAGGATATTCTAGCAATAACCGTGTTGGCGGCTAGACGATTGAACATATGTTGACCTTTTGAAGGAATTGTCCGTTATTTCGTGTAACTACTAGGTTCGTAGAATGTAGATACAAAACTTTGTAAGAATTTTTATTTTTTATGCTCAAAGAAGCTACCGACCATTTCTTTACAATTTTATAATTAAATCTGTTCGTTTAGGTGTTTATATTCAAATTAAAATAAAATGTTTATTAAATGTGTAATGTTTTATAAAATTGATTTTATGAAAATGGCTCATTTCAAGGAAATTATTTGTAAAATGATTTCAAAATCAATGAAAGGTTTTGTGAAACGTTTTTTTGTTGTATTTTGTAAAGGAATCTTGATCATTGATTGGATTAATGGTCTAAATTTCAGATAAATCCATAAATAATAATTTATGGATTAATAGTACATACGAAAGCGATAAGATTATAATAATTGGGAGACGAATTTACCTTCTTGAGTAAAATGTTGTGGCAAAAATCTTAATTTAGCAGCCACATTCCTAATGGCAAATTGTTATTCATAATATAGTGGTCATATAATATAAACTTACTTGCTTAAGTACGATCTATTAATGTAATAAAATTACTGTGCTATTGTTTAAAGTTTTGAAAGTAGATAGCATTATTTCAAGCTATTTCTTGTTTTTGTTTATGTGGACACGATGTTTGTAAATTTTGTTAAAACGTGTACCAAATAAGGGACTGCTTTATTTGGCATGCCAAGTGGATTAATATATACATAATCGAATTTGCAAATTGAAAATCTTTGGAGTAAGACCAAACGTTAATTTACCCATTGTATTGAAATTGAAAAAATAAATTTTAAAATATCAATTTTACCCATTGTATTGAAATTGAAAATATCAATTTCAAAATTCAAGTCAAAAATATTTAAATTGTACTCTTAAGAATATTTAAATGCTGATTTAAATCAAGCCGCATTCCATTATGTTAATAATTTTTGATAGTAAAATTGACCTGTAAAAATAAGTGCTAATTTATTTTTTAATAGAATAGCAAACGAAATGTTAAAATCTAAAATATAAATTGTACTACGTCTACATTTTATAGAAATAAAAAATAAAATTTACTCCTGAAAATATTACATGTAATAACTACATATTCTGTAATTAAAATTATTTTAAAATTTTAATTTATTAGCTATCAATTACCTGCTGATTTAAATACATAAATTGTACTCTTATGAATATTTAAAAGTCGATTTTAATATCCTCATACCAGATGCTTATTCGCATTTTCTCCAGACATTCGAAAATGGTATGAGGATAGTTTAACGACTGTGGCTCCTACTAGCTTGTCTAAATTAGTACGATTTACCTAGATCCTATAAGTCTGCAAATAATTTCAAAACTTTATCACTTAAATACAAACAAAATTAAGAGTTAAGGAAAATAAATGTTAACATTTATTGATGAAAATAAAATCGACAAATCCAATTTATTATATTTTTATCTTAACTACTCCTAGCTTTGTTAAATATCAACTATCTATGTTATTAGATATAAAATGTTAAAAAGTATTTTACCTTATTATTAAAATAACAATTATAAATATTAATGTGTACTAATAAATATTAAATTTGTTTAATAATACACAATACGTTGTGTGTATTAAAGCAAAAACTTTAAGTGCGATTCTGTACATTTCAGATTCGTCATTTTATGTTAATTACTTTTATAATTAAAATATCAAATGAACTTTTAATTATTTACATAATAAAATGTTTTACGTCTTGGAATTGGTGCAGGTTTGCTGGAAGAATAATTAGCATTGATTCATTCCTGTATAGATCATAATGATATGCATAGAAAGTAGATTGCATTTTCTAAAAAAATCATTTTAATCACACGCAAGATATTCTGCTTTAAATCAGATTAGTTATTGAGTCTACGTATTTTATATTATTTATAAATTAAAAAATAATGCTTAATAAAAAATAAAACAATATATATATCAGTGATCGGCTCGATATTATCCTCGTGTGGTTGTTTGAATCCTATCAGCATCACTGAACACAATCAGCGTGGGTAAACCTTATCAGCAGTGAGCCCACGCCTACATTTGGTGTTTCGGTCCTGTTACTGTTTCTGCTGATCTCATTGTCGCCGAAATGCTGGGTAAACCGTAAGCTGTCTTTACTATTGTGAATATTAATTACTAACACGAGTTGTATTCCTTCACTGGTAGGTTTAATTTATATATTTTACCATTTTCTGTTTGATTTTATTTTTAAAGTAACAAAGTTTAAAAAATGTATCTATTAAATTATTTAAATGATTTTGATGAAAGCCAATATCGTTACAAATTGTTGCAATTCTTAAAATTTCATTATTGAATGTATTATATTTTATATTATATGGTATACATGTATGTTCATGCAAAAATATGTTTCTTGTAAATTTAAATATGCCATCTTTACGAAATAAATTAATAATAGTTTTAATTGATGTTAATTAAATGTTCATATCTAGATATATACCTTCTTCATCATTAATATTGATTTTATTAAGAATAAGTTTACCTGGATAAATTTGCTCGCTTATTGATTTAAAATATTAGAGTTAAATACACATATATCAGGGGTCTCAAACTCGTAACCCGTGAGCCAGATGCGGCTCGCGAGACGACAAGTTGCGGCCCGCGCTTTTTTGTTGGTGCGGCACGCGAGACGATAATTCACGACTCATGAGACGATAATTTTCATTTAATTAGTCTAATTATCGAACTTATATAAAAGCAATACAACAAGATATATTATTTTCTCCTTTTTACATTTAAAATATGGATCTATTAAATTAATTAATAATTAAATTCCATTATTTAAAGTATTTATTTAATTTTATGTGATATTCATGAATGCTCAAGCAAAAATGTTTCCTGTAAATTTAAATATATAATCTTTATGATATAAATTAAAAGTAGTTTCACTTGATGTTAATTTAATGTTCATATCTAGATATATACCTTTTATCATCAATATTGGTTTTATTAAGAATACGGCTACCTCGATAAATTTTTTCGCTTATTAAAAACCTGATAACAAAGCAGTTTCTTCTGATGAGCTCTAATCTTGATTCTGATATAAATATTATATTATGTATTATTTCAACTATATAGATTGATTGTTGTCATCTTAAGTTCAGGTATTTGTTGAATATTTTTATTCGCTTATTGAATAAAAATTGTTAGAATTAAATGCACATATGTCATCAATATATCGGAACTATATATCTTTATATATTCTTAGATGTTTTTTACACAGTTATGAGCAAATTCAAATTATATAAAGCTTAAAAATAAGTCCGCTATTAAAACTATTATGTGACTAATATTCTACTCTTCATTAGAACATATTTTATTTGTTTAAGTCATCTCTAATTAAGTTACTATTGCTATCGGAACATATATTTCATTTCTTTATATAGTTTTGACAATTCTTAATGCAGCTCCTCATCTTGCAAGTGTGCTGTGAGTGTATAGACACCGTTCTTCATAGGATTACGTGCAAGATATTTTGCAAAATTCTAAATATTTAAAATCAAATTATAATTTAATTATGTTATTTATATCATTATTAAATTTAAATATCTTTAATAATTATTGGCGCTGGATAAAAAAAAAGAAATTATTTTTGATATTTCGCTAACTTCTGTAAGCATATATATTTAAAATATCTTTAAAAGATTAAATATCTTTTTTATAATTTGAAAAGGAAATAATATTTTTTTTATAACTTAAATTTTATAGCTGTCTTTAATCTAATTTCATAATTTTTTTATATATTATTTGATAATGTATTTTTAAATTTTTTTATATATTATTTAATATTTTTAAATAATATTTATTTTAATAATATTTATTTTTTTTAAATATTTTTTATAATTTTTTTATTTGAAAATAAATTAGTAAAATTTCTCAAATGATACCATTCCGCGTGAATTTTTGTAATATAAGCCAACGCGAAAGAAAGACGAGAAACACTGCTAGATGCCGTGATCTGGCACTGATGAGTCATTGTGATGACGAAACGGCATCTAGTAGTGTTTCTCGTCTTTCTTTTGCGTCGGGCTTATATGATCACAAAATAGTAAAAAAGTAATATATTTTCTAACTTATTTTTCTTAAGCAATTGCAGACAAAATGTAACTGCCATTTTAGTATTTAGTAATCCGAAAGTACCCAGCGAAGCTCTAAATACTTTATATTGAAATTTTTTAATATGAACATAATATATCTATCAAACATCACGGGCCTATATTAAATATTTTCATATACATTATAAGTTTTTCACTGAAAATGAGTCCAAATCGGCAATTCAAGAATGCAGACTGTAATGCAACAGACAATTCACTTGTAAATTACAAAAATAATGATTCAACGACAGTTTATCGCTGTTGTGAAATTATAATTAAAATACCGTTAGTTTTCAAAAAGTATTTGGATATTTTTATTTTTTGATTTTATGTAAATCAAATTGTAGTTCAATATGAACCTTACTGAACCACTATTGAATTGATATTAAAATTTGATTTGGCTTTACTTTATTTTGATTAGGCTTTTTCAAATTGTAATTCAATATGAACATTACCGAACCAGTATTAAATTGATATTGAATTTTGATTCGGTTTTACTAAAATATTATCGAACGTTGTATCTCTCAGTAACTTAAGTTTCCTTTTCTTCTCTGATAATATACCTAAAACTATATTGATAATGACACTGTTACTTGAATGTAGCTGTATTAGAAATGCTCGAATTGATTTTAATTCCTTATGTAAAGTCGTTAGTGTCTCAGAAGTATATTGCCCCAAAAAACGCACACTTTGTTTTTCGATATTTCGTATTTTAACCAATAGCGATTTAAGCTTTTCCTCGATCAAGCAAACGATTTCGAGCACAGGTTTCATGCTGTCCAATTGCATTTCCGAGTTAAAGCCATTCGATAAAACACAATCATTACACTGATCTCGATTGCTTAAGCAGTGATCCCCTAAATGCTGACACGTTTTCCTTTGTTCACAGTACATGCAATCGTCCACTGAATATACATGATCATATTTACATTTTAAATTATTTGGATGACAGTTATTATTTCTATAGTCTGTTGCTCTATTAAATTTGGCCTTTGAATCTAAAGTTCCATTAAATGGTACATTTGGATTCGAACAACATTCACTACATTCATACAATGAAGTATTTAACTTGGTGACGTTAGTGAGATTTACAAATCTGTTTAACTTCGTTAATCTTAGTATTGCAGGTTCTAATTGTAACACCTCGACAGTGCCGTTTTGCTGTAAAACCGGGTTGATAATTTGGATATAGTTATCAGTAGAACAACTTCCATAGTCAGTTATAATACTGTTCACATCTGAATCACTAAATGTATGAGAAACTTCATCACATTCAGCTATTGTTGATAAACTTTTATTAGACATTTTTAATATACCACAAGCATGATACTATAATGTCCTGGCATTTGGCGCCAACAATAAATTGTTAACTTTAAAGTTATTTAGTTATTTCTATAATAGATAATAATATATATTCATCCTCATGATCTCTAATCCTTATTCTGATACATCGTGTGTTATTAGTCAATGCATAAAAATTAAAATTTATTTAAAATTTCTATTTTAAATTTTAACTTGACATAAATTATATAAAATCTTATAACAATTATTTATTATTAATTAATTTTTTATTATTTAACTATTTAACTTTTATTTTGCATTATTTTTAATTTATAAATAGTATAAAATAGGTAGACTCAGTTCGCTGATTTGATTTGTTAAATTCGATGTTGTTCAATTCTGTGTTTATTCTAGTTTTTTAGAATAATTATTTACCTAAAACTTCAAATTTTCTATATATTTCAAATTTATAGTTTGAAATTCAAATTAATAAATAAAAACAATTTTATTTACGTTATGACAAATAAAATAAATTTGAATGTTATTTATAAAATTTTATATAATTATTTATTATTTATAATTACTTATTGTTTAATTATTTGAATCTCATTTAGCATTAATTTTAATTTAAATAAATAATATAACATGAGTAGACTCAGTTAGCATATCTGATAATATATAATAATATAAAAAGTATCCAGTATATAATATAAACTATTAAATTTTATTTAATATTGGAATGCTAATTAAATTTGTTAGAAAATTCCAAATGGATTAAAACTAATAAGATATGGATAAATAAATCAATGAATGAATAATCGATAAGTTGATCTTATATTAAATTTATTAACAAATTTATCTTATATTGCTAATAATTTATGCTAGCATCCTCCGAAATTTTTTTAATCTTTAAATATACGATAAAATATATAATTTTTCTAAGATCCATGTTTGAATTTATTCTGTGATGCTAGACCAAATTGAAGTATTTTTTACGAAATACTCGGTTCAATATTTTTACCTATTATATAATAATATATTTTATAATATTACATATAATATATATTATACTTATTATATACGATATATTATATAATATATTACATATCATATTATATAATAATATACTATTAGTGTATATTATTAAATTTCATAATTTGATTAATTATAAAATTTTGCCTAAGATAAAAGTTCAACTACAAATATATAAAATGCAAAACAAAATATAATAGAATTTAAAATAAATTATATTAAATATTTGAAATTGTAAACATGTGTATTCAACATTAATATACTATTACTGTTGAATACTTAAAAATTAATATCTAAATAATTAATATTTAATTAATAACAATTAATTAATATTTAAAAATATTTAAATATTTAGTATATTTTAATAATATTTTAAATATTTCATAATAATATTTAAATTAAATTTTAAAAATATTTTATAATATATTTTATTTATAATATTATATATTTTAATTTAAATATTTTAAATATTTCAATCTAAAATATTTAATTTATATTATATAATTATTAAATATACATTTGATAATAGTATTTTACCTTTCATTTCACGTTTTCACACAAAATAGATTATTTTCATTATCAAACAGATATATTATCAACGTTCTATCATTCGATTTACGCAATTTTTGCCAAGATTAGTAGATTCACATATTTTGTATAGGTAATGAATACATAATTAGATTATATGCAATCTTAAAATGGTAGACACTATTGAGATTTTGGATTTCATAAAGTCAAAAGTTTAAGACTCATATCAACCACAATTTTCAAATTGTAGCTCAGAATTATAAACAATTAATTTTAAATTAAAATTAATTAATTTGGAATTAAAATTAATTTAAAATAGAAATTTTTAATTGTTCATAATATCTGAATATCTGAATGGTCTTGTATTAATTAAATATTACAATCTCACTAATAAAATTTAATAATATCTAAAATAATTAATATTAATGATCCTAAACGTTTTATATTAATTAAATGTTATCTTACATCAATTTAATTCGTAATTAAATTGATTAGGGATTGAAATGCATAATCGTTAAAAATGTGTTAATATTAATGATCTTATATAAATTAAACATGTTAATTATATATTATCTTATATTGGAATTAAATATATTAATTTAAGATTATCTTTTTTGATTAAATATAATATAAATTAAAATTTATAATCATTTAATTATCTTTATTGTTTAATTATATAACTTTTATTTAATTTTCGTTTTTATTAAAAAATTGATTAAAAATAAAAATGATATTATTAATAATATTCATAAAAATTGACATCAATTCATAAAAATGACGTCTATTTTAAATTTCAATATATTCAAATAATATCAAATATATTTTTTATTCGTATCAAATAAATTTTAATTTTAAATTTTTAATTTGATATAATAAATTGTATAAAATCTTATATAATTATATTGTTATAATTATTTATTATATTGTTTATCTCATTTTTGATTTATATAGTATAAAATACGTAGTCTCAGTTATTTGATCTGATTTGTTGTAATGACAAGTTATTATTGACATGTTGACTTTGTTTTCCCCACAATATAAACTATCACAAATATTCAAGCTGTATTCTTCATACGACTATTCTGTTAATTTTCAAGCATGTTTAATGGATTTTTTATTTTTCTTATAATTTTACAATATAAGAAACAACAAAATATTATTAAAAATAAAATTAAGCTATTAAGCTAAAAAATTGGATAATAAACAATATACTTTGTATTAGAATTTATTATACTAAATAATAAAATTGCATCAATAGGAAATACGTCATTAGTATGTATTTGGCCACGCTGTTATGTCGGGTCGACATAACATTTAGAATAAATTTTAAATCATTAACAGAAAACTTTATGGACGGATAATAAATAATATACTTTGTATTTACATATAATATTAGATAATCACATTTAATCAGAAGAAATACGTCATTAGCATGTATTTGACCCCGAAGCTATGTTGGGTGGAGGAATAGGGGTCGAAACCTAATAGCATAACAGTTCCTCCTGATGAACTCTAATCTTTATTCTCATACATCGTATACTATTTATTAGTCAATTCATAAAAATTGATTTTTTTAATTTCAATTTTAAATTTTAACTTTATATAATAATAAATTGTATAAAATCTTATAATTATTTATTATTTATCTTTATTTTTATTTATATATCGTATAAAATAAGCAGACTCAGTTATCTGATATGATATTATATATTATAATATATTATCAATTGTAGCAAAATGAATTTTCTAATTTATAAGATTTTTAAAGATTTTTTATGATTTTTATATAAAATAATAAAATAATAATAAATTATTATTATTTATTTATAATTATGTAATTAATTATTTAATTATTTTAATTTTATTTAGCGTTATTTTTTAATTTATAAAAAATATAAAATACGTAGATTAAGTTAGCTGCTCTTATTAATTTAGTTCTTATTTGAAATGAAAGACAATAAGCGTAATATAAATAAGCAATTTTCAGCATTAAAAATTATTTCAAAACGACTTTACAATTATTTGACGAAATAATCACTCAAACTCGAATAATTTTATAATCATGAGAAGATAAAATCATGAGAAGTTAATTCAAAAAGGATCAAGTGAAATATATTTGTAGCTATAAACAAGAAAACAACAAATTAACGACGACGTGTTTAATTATAATACAACTCGGTTGTAGGTATTGTGACGGATCGTTTAATTTTTGACCGATTATTTCGATTACTTCGAAATTTCATATGGTCGTTGTCCTTAATTTCATTACTCCGTTGTATTTCTGCTTCGGATTTAGCCTTCTGTGAGTAATGCAGTAGAATTTGGTAGCATTTAGAATCGCCTAATTCTTTAGACAATAACATACCGTCTTCCCCCATATTATTTATTATTCCAGGATTAGCACCCGCATTGATTACCATTTTAAGAATTTTATAGTTACCAGTCCGAGCACATAAATGTACAATAGAGTTGCCATCAATATCAACATAATTTAAACTGTATTTGTAATCATTTTCATTGCTGTTGCTGCTAAAGAAGAAAACCATGCGAAATTGAAACTGAAAATATAGACGATAAGCTTACAAATTATTATGGATGCCAAATGAATTTGAAACTAACAATCCTAGCGAGTGTTCCTTATTTAGGAGTATCTACTGTTGATTGATAACGACGAATACAACTAAACCCTAGTCGCGAGGATTGAATTCGTTTTCAATTCATTTAGTATTTACTAAAATGATTTGCCATTAATCCGTATGATATATATAATATATAGCAATATATTAAAATATAAAAATAATAATTAATATATTAATTTTTATAAATATAATTGACATTTGGATGGATGACGATTGTGAATGCTATACACGATTTGTAAAGCATATCAAACATGCGGATTGCAAGTAGTGGCCTACTATGTTTTAAGGTATGTTAAACGAGCAAAGACAAAATTTAACAATCGACGTTTTTTTACTACTGCAAAAAACGACGGAACAAAATAAGTTTTTATACATACGGTTATGCTGTCAAATAGCGGTTAATGTTTCATCAGTAAAGTTAGCGGTTAACGTTTCATCGGTGAATTGACTGCAGCTTTGCATTCGCCAGCATTTGAGAACAATGAATTATGACGAGACATAACAATACCATTAACAACGCATCCAGAAACAATTACATCGATTTAACACCTCCGCCTGATCTACCAATCACGAAAATAATTAACCAGTCGAACTTGCGGTAGGAGTATTATTATCAGATGGACATCTACGTAAATGCGAAATATGATGTGGAACTCCATCAACATTTATACTTGTGTTACTATTGAATTGTGCATGAAAGTCAACATCATCGATTACATTAGCGCTTTCAGATGTACTCGAAATTTTTGTCACCGAAGTTTGCATACTAACAGGATAACTCGAAGGAAACTTCACATCTCCGTTATCATTAATAGAAACACCTCCAATCTTTTTGATCACATCCATTCCCAACAACATCTGATATGGACCACCAATATCTGAAGATAGGCACGGTATATTCACCGATCTCGTTTCGATAGAAATTTCCATTTGTCCGGTTTCATAACATTTCACCGCATTTCCGTTCATCATTGTGACCCACGTGGCGCCATTAACATCCGGGAAAGGATGTTTAAATATATCTGTAACAAGTCGACGCGACACAATACTTCTCGAACAACCAGTATCAACAAGTGCGACCGCAAGACGCCCATTTATTGTCACGTTAATTGTAGGTAGTGCATCATTAGAGGGACAGGGAAGACCAGCAGCACTTAATACTGTGCCTCCCCATCGATGTTTTTTGAATGTTCCTTGTTTGGGCACTGAGGTGCCAGATGTCCAGGATCGTCACAAATATAGCACCGT
The DNA here is from genome assembly GCA_012934845.2 of Pomphorhynchus laevis. Lineage (NCBI taxonomy): Eukaryota > Metazoa > Acanthocephala > Palaeacanthocephala > Echinorhynchida > Pomphorhynchidae > Pomphorhynchus > Pomphorhynchus laevis. Next base: position 75,268 of record WNNJ02000427.1, read on the forward strand.
CGCTCCTTGAAATGTGTACAATAACGCGCTATATGTCCTGATTTACCACAACGGAAACATGTGACATCTTTACGTTGATGCGAGCGCAGTGCTCTTGGTTCAATATGCTTGCGAGAATGTGTAGTTGTAAGAAAACAGGACCCAGCAGACGTATTGGCAGTTGTTATAAGCGTACGTGCTCGGCATAATATATCCGATAATTTCAGATTCTCAACGGCACAGGAAGACAAAATAATATCCTTGATAGTTGATGGCAAACCGTATACAAATTTACAACGAATCCATGCAGAATTGTCAACATTTGGATTAACGATGTTTGCATACCTTTCCAAATCTGCAGCATATGCGTCCAACGATTCGCCTTCTTGGTATTCTCGATTATTATATTTCGTAAAGGCATCAAAATCTGTAGTACCAAATGCTCGCAGCAAGGCCGCTTTGAGTTGAGAATAATCGGATTTTTGTTCCGCTGACAAATTTCTATAAATCGCATACGCCGGTCCGTCAAAGAATAGAGGAATAAACTTTTCGAGCTTTTTAACAGCTTGCAAGTCTGCGATCATCTCCGCCCGCTCCAACCATGCTCCAAAATCGCATTCTCCGTTAAACGGTTTAATAAGGTCTCCAAAGCGCACTTTATCCATAAGCCGAAATAGCTTGTTAAACGAGCAAAGACAAAATTTAACAATCGACGTTTTTTACTACTGCAAAACGACGGAACAAAATAAGTTTTTATACATACGGTTATGCTGTCAAATAGCGGTTAATGTTTCATCAGTAAAGTTAGCGGTTAACGTTTCATCGGTGAATTGACTGCAGCTTTGCATTCGCCAGCATTTGAGAACAATGAATTATGACGAGACATAACAATACCATTAACAACGCATCCAGAAACAATTACATCGATTTAACAAGGTAAAATTGTGATTGTATAATAGACAAGACATATTAATTAATATTACATTAATATAACATATAAATGTTATTAATATTGTAAACAGTTCGATCTCGGTCTAAATTTTTTCCTAGTCGGACACTACTTCCAATCCAGCAAGATATATCTACTGCAAGATATCTATAATCGTAGATAATTAATCGTAGACAATAATAATCTCAAAATTTAATTAGATTCATTGCATTTTATAACTTTACGCGAACTACATGACATGAGTAAAGGGTATACCGCAATTTACAAAATAAATTGCGGTTATAAATCGGTTATTTGAAAGCCAGCATTTTTTGCGAGTTTATGTTTAATAAAATATTTCATTTTAAACTACGGAAGCTTAATCTACAATTGGAAATGAACATTTTTCGAATGTTAAATTTGCTTTTTTATAAATCTAGAGATTTAATGCCTTTTAGTATAAAAATGTAATGATGTTAGAGCCACAGCCAAATATTGTTATTATACCAACATCCAAATTGTTTATTTGATAAAGGTGAACTATAAGTTGTATATTTGAAGATACCTTCAAAAGGCATCTTCATGTGTATTTAAGTGAAGTTAAATCTAAAAGGCTACGTACAGATAGAGGAGAAATATTACCTTATAACAGCTTGACAATTATAGAGAATAAATAAAACAATTCCCATATTATCGCATGATGACTTGTTAACTGCATACATCAAAGCATTCCAATGTTTTTCCTGTAGATAAAATTGTAAAAAAATATATTGTATTATGATTTGTACCATATATTTATAATAAATATATAGTTTATATATTTAATTATAATACAATAATTAGCAAACTACTTTGATTTAATATTTTTTAGAACAATATAAATCAAGTTAAATACATAAAAATTATAATTATTTGAATGATATATATAGATTGTTTCGTGCGGGATCATTAAGATCGATTGAAATCGAGACTGGTGATCCGTTGATGGATGCTTATTTATGTACTGAATAGTTGCTAGGTCACACAAGGCAACAGTAGAACAAATATATTAAATGAATAATAATTTATTTAAACAATTTCAATAAAAATGTAAATTGAGTTTAATAAAAAATAAATTAATTAAATTAATTAATTAATTAAACTAATTAATTAAATAAATAAATTTTTAAAGGCTATATTTTATAAAACATTAGCTGTTTAATTTAGCTCGTTTTGATAAAAATATAAAAAATCTGTAATAATTAATTTTAATAAATGAAATTCTTTATTTTAAATTAGTTACTAACATTTAATTCTACTAAATTCTAGTATAAATATTTTATAATAGAATTCATGTATTTACTATATTAATAAAAATTGTAATGCATTATATTACGGTGTATAAGCTTTTTATTTAGAACGCAATTATTTATTGATAAAAAAACCAATACTTCAGACATTCAATTCTAAAAGAATCGATACTTCAAACGGTCAACTTTCAAAATGATTGATTAAAATAATAATAAATTTACAAAAAACGAAAACAGACATTCTTGTTGTGAGACAATCGTTGAGGTCACATACAACAGGTCACTCACAAATTTATTTTTGACTTCTACATTCGAAATAAAGCTCTCGAATGACAATGTGCTTAAACCTTTAGGTGCAAGACAGGTTCTGAATTGCTGTTGCCCTCAATCATAAATTTCTTTAGGAAATATACCTATATTTGAGCTTATCTTGCTCTTATTTGATATTTCGTCTTATATTCGGGAAAGTAAAGCAGTTATATTTTAAACTGAAAACTTACATAATGATGTAAATGCGCATTCTAAAGAAAATTTAAATCTAATGATAAATGATAATTTAATAAACTTCTCTGTATAAAAAATAATTAATTAAGTTTAATCTATTAGTTTAATATATTAATTATTAAAAATATAATTGGCATTTGATTGTATGACGATTGTGAAGACTTTACACGAATTATATTCGGAGAAATAAAATGCATTCCAATAAGAAATAATAGTAACCCAATTATAGTTGCCTTATTTTTAACTTTATTTTATAATTTATCTTTATTTTTAAATTATTTCAATAATAGCTGACTCAGTTGTAAGTTTTATTGAATATGAATTTGTTCATAACTGTTTAAAAAATAAATCTAAATTGTATAAATATATGAAATATATGTTTCGATATATTGATGATGTGTATTTAATTCTAAAAATTTTTATTCAATAAGCGGAACAAATTTATCGAGGTAGCCTTATTCTTAACAAAACCAATATTGATGATAAAGAATGTGTATATCTAGATATGAACATTAAATTAACATCAATTAAAAATTGACTTTTATTTTAAATTTCAATTTTAAATTTTAACTTGATATAAATATAAACTATACAAAATCTTACATAATTTTTTATAATTATTTATCCTCATTTTTAATTTATAAATAAAATATGTATAAAATACATAGACTCACTTAGCTGATCTGATTGATTTAGGCCAAAAACATGCATGAACTGTTATTGAACTAGTAATGTTTTGAAATGTTTTGAAAATAATGTTAGAAAACCATTAGGTTTTCAATTACAAGCTTTAAGGTAATTTTCATTTCATTAGATTGACATTTTTGATAAATGCTTACATGATTTGGATTTCCTTCGAGGAAAGACAGCTGTTGAGAATAGGCAATAAGTAATCCACTATAGTCTTCTTTGTCAATTATTGTAAAGAGGTCATCGAATGTTAAACTGCGTTTGCAAGCAAAGCTAAAGATTTTATATTTGTTATGTATGTATTTCTGGCGTAGTAAAAACGGTGATAACTTTGTTATACTTCGATTTTCAATAAGAGAACAGAAAATGGAATTAAATTTTCGGTTTCCAATGTTTTCAGCTATCTAAAAATTAAAACTAGATTAAAATTAAAATACAGATAAGTCAAAAACATGTATTATATATTATGCTGTAAATATATCAAAATAATATTAAAACATACAAAATTATAAACTTAATAATTAATTATAATAACTATTTAAATATTATATCATTAATTATTAATCATAAATAAATAATTAATAAATGTTATATAATTCATAATTATAAGAATTCATTATTGAAATAAAAGTTATAATTTATATTTATAAATTATGATACTTTATTTAAATACTTTATATATAATTATATAATTATAATTATATTGCAAAAATATTACTATAATATTATCATAAAAACTATCATATTTTAAAATACTATCATATTTTATAGTACAAAAATGTAAATTAAAATATAATTTTAATTTGTATTATAATTATAAAATAAATATTATAATATTATGTTATGAAAGTGACAAAAAATAAATTTCTATGATGACAATCTATTTTTGCATATAAATTTATATTTAAAAATTATATTTAAATAATATCATAATTGATATTATATAGATATTAATAATCTATAAATATAAACAGATATTTATAGAAGATAGATATAATTTTTATGCTAAACGAAATCCACTACACGATAGATTTAAATTAACATGCAGAAGGCCATGAAAACCTTCTTGGGCTATTCGAGACAATAGTGTTTTTTGCAGGCAGCTCTATAAATTTAAAACGAATTAAAATTAAGATGAATCAAATTAGTTAATGAATTATTTTTAATAAATTATTAATAGATTTACAATAATGATTTTTTAATTCTTGATTTATTAATTAAGATATTAACATATTAATTACGCAGCGAACATTTTAAAAATGTACAATTTAAAGATGCGTTTTAAGTAAAAATGTTCGATGAAGGATTCGTAAAATTGTAATGTTCAATTTGAAAGAGATTTACAGTAAAGATTCGATCAATGAAAATAATCTTAAAGCTTTGGCTAATAGCTTTCCAAGAGGAAATTTATACACAAATTCTTTTGAGTATCTATAAATGTATTATAATAATATCTTTGATTAATATCTTCGTTTAGTTATTAATCATTTAAAGATCGTATATTCATGAAAACGTTTTATATGCTTGCTAATATTGAATTAAATGTTTTGTTTAAATGCTAGAAACGATTAAAAATAAAAGTTAATTATTACCGATCTTGTTCTCTGTATTCAGAAGAGAGAAATTATTTTAGAAATTAAATTTAAATAGTACACACTAAATCCATAACTATTAAATTTAAATGATTAATTATTCATTAATCATTTTTAAAGTTTTAGTTTTGATTAGTTTTGATTTATTTTAAATGAATCATTATATAAGGATAGCATGGAATTTAATTTATTTTATGTGGCAAATGTGGATGGATCCACTTACAGGTCCACCAATTAAAATGACAAAAAGAAAAATATCAAGTTCAGTAGTGTACATTGGCAAAAAATGTGTACATGATGCAATATGTCAGATTTATCGGTAACATTACCGATAATGGAATTTGTTTTCATGGACACGATATATATACGCCAGAGTGACATGTGAATATAAAAAGATAAGGTCATGCTTTACCGAGGAAGAGTATGGTATGTACAGATGCCATAATTAGATCAATATCTAGGATTGATCTTATAGTTAGAGTATATATATAGACTGAGTCGTAGGAAGGAAGTTTAAGATTGGATATTGAGTCGGATTCACGGAAACGAAAATCAAGAAATAGTAAGCGCATGGTGAAACGTTGAGAAATACTAGGCCAATTGAGAAGCAATAAAAACAACAATTTCTTGATAAGAAAAAGAAAAATAATAATACACAAGATTTTTTGTCAACCACTGGTCCGGATGTCGGATCGTGAAGGCAGTGTACGATCAAACTACTCCAAACATTGTGATATTGAGCGACAGACCAGAGTTCTCTTTAGATAGCATAAGGCGGACTTTGGCAAGTTTTGAGATTTGATCTCTCCACTGGTACCGAGTTCTACCTCGAGGTCTCTTTCTAGAGAGTCCGGCCTGGAAAACCCTCCGAGAAAGGTGATCCCTAGACATCTTCAGAACGTGTCCTAGTCACCTTAACTGACTTTCTTCAATGTGGAGAAGCAGCGATTTTACTCCGAGTCAATCCTGGATGACCGAATTTCTAACATTATCTCAAAGGCTAAGACCGGCCCCACTGCGAAGGAACCTCATTTCGGTCGCCTTTATCCGAGATATTATCCTTTCGCTCATAACCCAAAGCTCATGACCATAGGTTAAGATAGAAACGAAGATTACGAGCGGTTGTGTTGATAACGAGCTGAAGAGGTGTAGTAAGGATTTGAAAGAGTTGACTAGTAAACTGATACAATGGTCTAGTTGTGGGAAGAGAAGTGAGGAAATAAGTTGTTTATGCGGATTAACTATCTATAATTACATAGAAGGTCACTGAGAAGAAAATAGCAGGAACGAACCTTTTCGTAAATGAATGGTTAAAGGTAAATGATGTTATTAAAAGAAACACAAAGAAATTTCAAATGGTCGACAAGGGGGAGAGAGTTGCCATCAAGAAGTACAGAGAAGAAAGAAATATAATGTTGAAGGGGATTCAACCATAGAACGCTATATTTTTCTTGGTTGATTATTTGAATTGAATTAAGGTAATTAGAAACTTCGATTAAGCATTATGTGGAGCACAAAACACGATCACCGATAATGGATAAGCGAGAATGAGAATATAGAAGGATGTCATCTGCATATTGCATGATATGAAAACCAAATTGTTGAGTTATGCGCGATAAGTCACCAACAAGAGAGAAAAGAATGAGGCAAAGAAAAAATCCTTAAAGAACGCCGCGCGAAAGATGATATAGTTTTAAAACGGTTCAGTCACAACGGACGGAGAAGGTGCACTCGGAGAGGTAGAATGCGAAGCACGCAACAGTGTTACAACAGAAGCCGTAGCGACGACGAAGGCAATATAGAAGTGAGTGGTTAACTATATCAAAGGCTGCTGAAGGGTCGAGGTAGATGATAAACTCCTAAAACAGCGGTCACGAGCAATTTACAGATCATTTAGAACTTTATGGGATGTCGTTTCGGTGGAATGGTTTTGACTGTAAGCAGTCTGGAAAGGTGGATATAAGTTTGAAGTGGAAATATAAGAAAGAATCGACTTAAGATAGAACGAGACGTTTAAGAAGTTTGAATATGATCAGGAAGTTGGATATCGAACGATATGATGATGGAGTGCTGGGATCGATGGACGATTTATTAAGTAGAGGACGAACGATGGCGGCCTTCTAGGAAGAAGAGAAAGTGTTACTGTGAATGAAAGTTTAAATAAGGTGGTAAGGAAAAGAGCAATAAGAGGTGAGATTAACTTAAGAAGATAAGTTGGAATTGAATTTAGCTTAGAATACGAGTTTTTAGGAGTAGGTGAGTACATGAAACCTCCTCAATGTATAAGGAAGATAGAACAGTTGAGGTAGGAAAGGGAGTATGATACAGAATATGAGGAGTGAAGAGTGATACTTTTAAACAGTAAGTAAGAAGGATATACTTCAAGATATTGAGGAGTTGCGAGCGAGAGTAGAGTTTAAGATTTTCCAAAAGTCTTTCGGATTATAAAAAGATTCAAGTTTATACTGCCAGAATGTTAAAGATTTTTGATGAATAAAGTAATGATGATATCGTCGGTGTCGAAGATTATCAATATGATGTTTGGAAGAAGTGTCTGAGATGTCGTAATTACATTTGATGAAGGTGACGAAGAATGCGTTTGGAAATGCGGCAATCATAGTTAAACTAAGAAGCATGATGAGATTGTTTCATAACGTAAAATGGAGAGTAAGAAGACAATCAAAGATGGTGGTCAACTCAAATTCAAATAAAAAGGATAACTTGTTAGTAGTTAGTTGTGAACTCAGCGGCGAGGTGAGGGAAGAATAAGAGATTGCGGAAATAAGATCATCAAGTCGTAATTTGTTCAAAAGACGGGATGAGAATGCTATATTGGAATATGGATACCTAGATTTAGGCATATAGACAGTAGAAAATTATTCGAAAATCCGGGATTATTGGTGGAAATATAATAAGGCAATTCAGGATGAGTAGGTAAAGCAATGCAGTCGAGAGTTCCAACAAAGATATGAGTTGCATGAGTCAGTATTATGATAAAGCGCTGCTTTATTGGACTGAATTCAATAAGCTTATCTACTTAAACATAATTTAGAAAATTTAGTTTTATTTGCTCTTGTTCAAATTTATGATTCTCTTGATCCAATGATATTTAGGCAATCGGAAAAATAGGGTGAGACATGAATTATTCGACATGTAATAATGCGATCTATGAGCAAGTGATCATAGATCACTTACTCATAGATCACTTTATTATTTTCAGAATAAAAATCATAACCTTTAGATTATCCTCTGAAATTTTATCCATAAATAAGGATTGAGTTCGAGAAATCTGAGCACTCATTTCTCGATGTATTCCACAACATTCGATGCATAACAGAATTCCAAAGTTTATAGAAATCCATTGAGGATCTTAAATCAAAAAAACAGTAAATCTCAATATATTCTCAATGAATATATTATCAACAATTAAATCTAATTTATCAGATTTAATACTCTGAATAAATGAAAAGAGAATACTTGATTATACAATGATATTTCAAATCAAAGAATATTTAATATCATTGATCGGATGTCCAAATTTTAATACAATTGAGTTAACTTATTTGAATTGATATAAATCATAAAAATATCAATTATGATATAAAATAATTATAAAATAATTATAATAATATTTATAAGTTAAAAATTATAAAATTCCTAGGAATTAAAAATCGATTATTTTATTATGTTTGATCCATATTTTTAAATTTGGAATTTTTGAGTGGTATTGTTAAAACGATCTTCTGTCTTTTATATTTTGTTAGCAGCAGACAAAATATAAAATGAAATTAAATTTGTCTTTTAAATTTGTCTTTTATTGATCCCGCTCCAAAATTCCAAAAAATTATTAATATATCCTTTACATTGCATGTATTTGTTAATGCTTTGAATGGTGACACAACGAGCATTCGTTAAATATCAGATTTATAAACAAGATGTAAATGGAATTTTGTAAATTTTAATTTTTAACAATATTTATTTATATTTATTTTATAAAAATAATATTATTACATTCTGAATGAACGTGTACTGAAATTTAAATATAGAAAATATTTTATTTTATGAAATAAAATATGTACTTTTTTATGTATAAAACAATAATTCATCAAAGCTATGCAATTTTAATACTTTTGACAATTTTGATTTTATAGAGTGAAATCGTACTTGTGGCAATGTAATCTGTTTAGAAGAATCTTGATGATGCCAATTAGCTGTAAAAATCAAATGAGCTTAATATCGTTTGAAAACAAGTAGCAGCATTTGTAATAATAAAACTGTATGCTTGAATTACCAATAATGTCATCACATTATATTTATAGTATTTAAAATAATTACGAAATTTATAGAGATATGTATGCATTAACTAAACCTGTAACTTTACAATTAATGACTAATTTATCTGAATGACTAAATTTGGGGTAATATTAAAAAGTTTAAATAATACAATTATTTTTAAAATGTGTAAATTTAATAAAACAGAGTTTAAATTATTTAATTTATTTATATAATAAAAAGGAATACTGTCTTAAATTATTTACAGTTATTATCATAATAATATTTAATATTATAATATTATAATATTATAATTACCTCGAATACATAAATATTAATCGATAAATTAATAAATTAATAAAAATTAACGATTAATGATTAAAAATTAATGTATTTGCCGTTGATATGGTTTTAAACTTATTTAGTGATACGAATACATTATGTCATTGAATATCGAAATAAAATATAAAACTAAATATTGCTATATTTAGATATTTGAAATAGATTATCTATTATAAATGAAAAGCTTGTCAATTATGTAAAACGTATCAAATCTTAAAAAATTAAAAAACAATAAAAACATATATTGAAAATAAATGATGTTTATACATATTTTAAATTTTTGAGTTTTGGAACGAGATTAAAATAATCTTATTATTAATAATAATTAATAATAAGTTTTGAAACTTATTTTGAAGCTTTGAAAATAAATTTGTCTTTTATGTTTTACTAACGACAGCTTGCAAATAACATCTTTAAATCTTAATATAGCTAAGAGAATGAAACTACAAAATAAATAATGGATTTATTTACTTGAGAAAATTTGCTTTTGACGAATTTCAAATTTCACAACTGTCTTTTTTCAAATATGATTTTGTGCTTCGCTTTCCATCTAGAAAACTAGACATCATTTGCTTTGAGTTGCTGCTTAGTTTATTTGCTATTGATTTTGCAATTTTCGGAAATGACTTCTAATACTGACGTTTTGTAAGTATTAATACTAAACAATCGATATCTGTTGTATATCTGATGTAGTTCATTTTACTTCATTTCATGTAAAGCCTATTTCTCGAGCAATTCCTGTTCGAGTGAACTGAACTAAGATGGAGCCTACATTGAGGTAGGTTCCTCATTTATCTATTTTAAATATACAAATCTGCGGATAGCGTGTTTATTTAATGATTTGTTAAGTTTTGAATCGAAACTTATGATTAACGTATGGCGTTTAGGGTATGTTTAATGTAGATAAAAATGAACGCATTAATAAATCTATTAATAAAATTTATTAATAAATATATTAATCAACCTATTTTTCGACGACATGATTTATACTCGAGTATTTATTATTCCTCATTAAATACATTCAAATTATTAATTTGAAAAAAAGAGTCTAACCTTCAGCTTCGCAGTCACAGCAAATGTCGTTTCCAGGTATCTTTCTTATTGATTTAATAATCTTCAAACTATCATCACCATCGACGTTTTGCAATAAACTGTCATGCTGATTAGCCTCACATATTGATTTGTAAATCTGCTGACTCTGTACTGTACGAATGGCCTTGATCCATCTACGATTACGAAGCATGAGAAAGACACACATTATTTATTACTTATTCATGTCTTCTAAACTTTCCGCCATTAATTGAATCTTCTGTACATCTAGTAAAATAAATTTAAATACAGAAATGAAAGTTTTTTTTTAAACATTACCTCCGTTGCAAACTAGAGTAAATTTTCTGCTTTCAGGATTAACTGTCTGCAACAAAAAATGATTTATATTTATCTAGTTTCAATTAATAAAGGTTAATTATTTACTTTGATTGAAGATGTAAGTAAGGGTATTTCAAGTTTTTCATTTGAACGCTAGAACATATTTTAAATATGAAAAAATCTTGATTCGCAAGGAGAAAGATAAAATTACAAATTGGATAAATTAGAATTTGAACTGTGCAAAATGTACATCATAAGGACACATTATCACGTGTCCTTCTTATTAGCAGATTAAGAAAATATTTTAAATGTGCACATTTAGCAAAAATAAATAGGTTACATCACCAAATTTCCAAAATGCTTTAAATTTTATTTTTTGTTACTTAAACAATATTTGAACAAATATATTGATGCGCTATTACTTCAAGATTTTATTTGATAGGTAAAACATACAATTTACAAGTTTAACAATAATTTAATTTAAAATATTTTGTATTTAATTTACAAAATTTGACAGTTGACCACTTAAATAAAATTTAAATTATAAAATATATTTTTTAACGTATTTTATAATTTCAAATGCATAGACCGTATAATATTTGCATTATAATTTACATAGCAAACTGAATTCAATTAAATTCTGCACTGTTAATATCGTAAAATAAAAAATAAATTTATAAAAAAAATTACAATCAAAAATTAAGTTTTTGATTGTAATAAACAAATAATTGATAATAAACTAATAATAAATAAATAAATAATAAATAATAATTATTTAATAAACAATTAATTACTAGCAATCAATTGTTAGCACGTAATTGAATATGTATTTGTTTGAAAAGAGTTAATTGATAATACCCGAATGCTGATTTCAATATTCTGGCATGATCAACAATTTAACTATAAATATTATAATTAAATAAATAATAGATAATAAACAATTAATTGATAAGTTATTATGAAAGTATTAACTTTAAGCAATTCGATGTATATTTTTATTTTACATTTATTTAAGATATTTCAATTTAATCGCCTATTTTAATTTAAATTCTTGAAATATAATTCTTAAATTATATTCTCACAGCTAAATAGAACACGGTGTTTTGTGAATATGGTAGCAATTAATTGCTAGCAATCAATTGTTAACATGTAATTAAATATGTGTTTATTTGTGTTCACATTGACATTCACGATCAAGCATCAAATACTGGACACTTAAACACTTGCGTTGATTGGTTGAAACTAGGAAATAACTTGGAGACACCATTAATAAGAAAATCAGCCGAAAGTAACGATTAAAAGAAGCTAATGGTAGCTCAACGAATTGGATAACGACTACTTAGCAACGACTATTAGAAAATATTGATAAAAGAGGAGGCAGGGGTGCGACTCCACCCGGCAAACGCTGCGAGAAACCATATCGGAGACGTAGTATTAATAGCTATACCTACAACGATTTTGCCTCAAATGACAAGCTGATATTAGTCAGACGAATCGATTATAATCGGTCTAAACAAAGCATTTCGCTTCGTAGAACTAGTGGGACCAATATTCAACAGCATACATCAGATACGGAACAGAATAAGCTAGCGAAAGCCAAGAGCCTGTTGACTCAAACTTCAGAAAATCAACCCAATTCAATCGTCAAGTTTTTATCACGTTGACGGGAAAGACCATATTGTTCTGGATTCGTTTCTTATCGATATTCAGGATTTGCAGAGTAAGCTAGTCTCCGATGACATATCTTACCAGCAATTGGGCGAACAGTGAAGTGATCAAGTAAGCGAACAGGGCGCAGTCGTAGACGTAATGCCACAGAAATCCCACTAAGTTGCGCAAACACGACGGACGAAAGAAGCGACCTCAAAAATCGGTAAAGTTTGCTGACGATGTTATGTGGCGAGCTGATCATCGTTGCCCGGCTGAAAATAATCGCGAACGCTCTACTTGCAGCCGCGACGCTGATGATGATCGTCAAACGGATGAAGAATTTACTTTCGTTGACTAAAGTTATGTTTGTAATTATTCATATTCTTTAAAGTTAAAAACAAAGAAGAGAAAGTTATTACTAGCTTTATCAATAGTTGTTATTATATAGTTATCCTTTAATTCAGTAAATGTTTGTTATTTTCTTTTTTTTCATCAAATATATAATCTTTCTAATATTTCCGATTTCAATATAATATAGGTAAAGTTTTCTTCAAATGTACTATATTATTCAAATGTTAAAAAAAATTATTTGAAAAGAGTTAGTTGATAATTTCCGAACGTTGATTTCAATATTCTGGTGTGATCAACAATTTACCAATAAATATTATAATTAAATAATAATTAATGTATAGTGTAAAATCAATAATATTTCATTTAATTAAACTTAAAAATACTTAATTTACAATTTAATGTAATTCTCAATTCTAATTTAGGACAGTTGAAAATTAAATATTTACTTCTTATTGCTCGTTACTAATTTGATAATAGATTAAAAATATCATTAATATTTGTATAAATTTATGTTGACATTTTTTTTCGTAGACTCCCTCCGTACATCAAAAATTAAAAAAATTCGACATTGTAAGCAATCAACTTTGAAAACTTCTGATTTAGCATAAGCAAACATGTCATCGTTCATTTTAAAAGATCAAATATAATAATCTCTGTGATTACGGACGCAGTTCAGTCAAAATAACTACTGGCTACACTGCCTTTTTGACTCTAAGTTCGTTCAGCCTAAAATTTCTAAGGACGACAGTATGAAACTAAAAAACTAGTAACTGTAAAAGGAATATAAATTCAGAATAATGAACTTTTACTGAACTTCTGTGGAATATTAAAGAACACAGGTTATTAAGTGATTAATCAGAAATAAATAATTATGCGAGTTAAATAATGATTTATAATTTCAAATTGCAAATCAACATGCGCACCTCATTGTCTGACATGACCAGCAGGTGGTTATCCTTTATTACGCATTTTTTCTTGTGCCATTTTCGCATTATTGTATTACTGCACTTTGAAAGATACCCTTCCATCTCAGTTAATTTATCAAATAACAGATTGTTGCTAACGCAACCATATTCCTACATTTAAAACAAACATAATCTTAGCCAGTTACTGAGCAAACAAATATCTACGGAAGAATTATGTCTTGTTCTACGGAAACTATCCAAATCAGCTAGTTGTTCATCCACAAGTTTCTCATCTTTAATTATTTCCAATTCTAATGATTTAAGCACATTTTCACTTGTGTTTAACGAGCAGGCATATTGTCGACCAATAAATCTAAATTAAAAATAATAGATTAATTTCATTTTAAAATATTGTTTTTTATAATATTGATCTCGAGTGATAGTAGAAAATTAAAGGAGATCTGGATAATAATCTATTCAGCTAATGCAGTAATGCGCTATTTGCGCAGATCTGTAATTGTAAAAACGAGCTCAGAGCCTTCAAGACGAAGCTTTCTATTTATTAATTGCTTCCATATTGACCAATGGTCATGAAGATTATCAAAAAAGGTCGTTAAAAGGTTGCCTACAAAAAAGTGAGATTCGTTACTAAAACGACAGTTTGGCATTGTATTTACTGCAAGAATGTTATTGAATGTTCAAGTCAAATGTAAGTTTCTTATCAAAACGCATAATTGTCAAAACATCTCGACCTGAGCTGATATTTGATTAAACAAAAGAATGATTAGAAACCATTTAAATCACGTAGCCTTTCAATGTATTACTTACTTTTCGATACATTTTTGCAAAATAGCAGAGAATCTTATGGTATGCTTCGATAGCACCAAGTTCTTCAAACAAATGTGGCTAAAGTACTTTAATAAAACCAAATTTCATCAGTTTACTCTTGTTTTACACATACATCAATAATAGCTTCCTTTGTTAATTCAATTGGTTTTAAAGCATCAGTTTTGTTTGTAAAAAGCTAAACTTTTAAAAGTTAGAAGTGCGATATAAAGTAATCCAATTTCATAAGATGCTATTTCAAATTACTTTTAATTACTAATTACTTATTAATAATTAATTAATTAATAATAAATAATTATTAATAATAATTTACTTATTTAATGAATAATAAATAATTATTAATTACTTGTAATTACTTCAAAGGATCAGAATTATCACAATATTTAATATAGATTTTAAAATAACACACTGCTATATCAGCATTGACCTTAAAATGTGACAGAGCGGTTTTATGATTTCTAACTATCAGTAGATCAGATGGTAGATGCGCGAAGTGGGAAGACGTTAATTTGAATAAACACTTTAGACTATATCATTCGTCATATACATCATCTATAGTTTTATCAATGATGCAAATAAATCAAAAACATGTTCATAGATGTAACGAATATAAGTTTATTAATAAATAAAATGTAATATGATTTTACTTTCAACTAACGTTGAAGTAAAACGGTATATTCAGCTAACTGAGTCAACGTATTAAATATAATTATAAAATAAACAAAACATAATAATGCTAAATCAGAAATTTAATAATTAAATAATAAAATTAATAATTGTTTTTAGATTTTCTATAATTTAAATCAAGTTATGATATATAAGATTATAAGATTAATCTTATATCTTATTATAAGATATATTAGATTATAATCTTATTACAATATAAGATTTTTTATAATTTATATCAAGTTAAAATAAATAAAAATTGAAATTTAAAATAAAACTTAAATTTTATTTTAAGTAAATTAAAATTTACGGGATTTGGAAGGTAGCTTCGTTCTAAACGGACAACGAAATCACCGATTACAAAGTGAGAATAGTTAGCGAGGAGATATATGATAAAAGGTTAGAGAGTATTTAAAGAATATGGAGGATGGTGGAGCGGATTCTGGGTAGTAAATCAAAGATAAGTAGAATGAGAGTGATGAATCAAATCAGCTAACTGAGTCTACGTATTTAATATAATTATAAAATAAACAAAACATAATAATGCTAAATCAAAATTTAATAATTAAATAATAAAATTAATAATTGTTTTTAGATTTTCTATGTTTAAATCAAGTTAAAAGATTTTTTATAATTCAACTCAAGTTAAAATAAAAAATTGAAATTTAAAATAAAATTCAATTTTTATGAGACGACTAATCAATAACAAACGGTGTACCAGAATAAGAATTAGAGGTCATCAGGAGGAACTGCTATGCTATCAGGTTTCGGTTCCTAACTCCTCTACCCAACATATCAGCGGGGTCAAATAAGTGTTAATTAATGATATTTGATTTATATTTATGTCAAGTTAAAATAAAAAACTAGAATTTAAAATAAAAGTCATTTTCATGAATTGACTAATAATTTAGTTTTCATTTTTATGAATTGACTTTGAAGTAATATATTATATAGCTTCAATATATTATTGAAGTTTAACATATTTATAAATTATCGTATCTTTCAATAGGTAACGCGCGTTACCTACCGAAAGAACATGCGCGTTGTAGAAAGAACCTACGCGTTATAGAAAGAACCTGCGAGTTATAGAAAGAACCTGCGCGTTACAGAAAGAACCTGCACGTTATAGAAAAAACCTGCGCGTTATAGAAAAAAAACCTGCACGTCATAGAAAGCTGA
This sequence comes from Pomphorhynchus laevis, assembly GCA_012934845.2. Lineage (NCBI taxonomy): Eukaryota > Metazoa > Acanthocephala > Palaeacanthocephala > Echinorhynchida > Pomphorhynchidae > Pomphorhynchus > Pomphorhynchus laevis. The sequence goes on from WNNJ02000427.1 coordinate 91,829, forward strand.
ATAAAGTTAAATTCAATAATAAAACTGGTCTGCAAATTCAACATTAAACTTATGGTGTTATCACACAATTGAGATAACAAGCAATTATCTTTAAATGGCTTTATAGCTGAAATGTGGAGATGGTGTAGGTTTTATGTTAACATACCTTGGATGCCCCATTCGAAAACATTTGCTCACAATGCTCTTAATCTTTGCCGTTATTTGACCCTTACCAGAATCCAGAAGTAATCCAGGATTGAAAAATTATATTTTCCTTTTCTACCATACATTATTTAACAAAAACTTTATTCTCTTAGTGTTCATCCAACTTTCTTATTTGCAGCTACAATGATATGTTTCGAATTACAACCCCTGGAAAATATATTTCCTTTAAAAATCACTATCTGAACCACATGATGTAATCCTAAGTTAAAAGCGACATTTTATGGCACGTCATGACTACTGACAACTGTTTCGATTACTTTAAATTCACAGTCTTACAAAAATGTAAGTCAAAACTTAAGTGACCTAAAACATATTCCCAAAGTGCTGAAGGTCAACACCAAACAATATGTAGTATTAACAAAATGTTGCTATTTTAACTTTACAGTCTCAAGGCCATTTTCCTAAGCGATTTTATTAGACTCTCGCAAATAACGAACTTTTTATATCCTCAGGTTTTTCTCTATATCATTTACAACCTAATCATATGGTTTTCATATGATTAGGTTTTTTCTCTGATGTAAACTTCGGTCTTTCGCCATTCCCTCACATTATACTTTCACCAATATTAAAATGTCGAGTAGTTTCAGAATTAAATTTCTTCTTGACTTTCATAACTTCCCGTTTGAACCGGGATATGAAAGATTTCCTCCTCAAAGCATTTCCTGCTGACAATTCAATTTCTAATTTAAAAATACACGAAAATCACCAGTTACTTTAGATTAATACAATTAGGGACAAAATATATATAATGCGAGACCATTCCACACTTTAACTACCAATTATTTAATATGATTAATTCATATTGAATTAATCATACCGTATATGCAAAAACCATGCAATTGTTATATAAGAGAGATAACGAAACACTTCGTTACACATGGACTTTTAAAATGTAAATACCTTAAAAAAGAAATATAGTAAATGGTTTCTTATTTATTTCTTAAAATAGAAATTTTACAATTTATCAGCTCTTAGTTTTTAATAAAATCAGTTATACCGAGTATGTATTGAGTTGATTTTAACCAGCTAAACTAATTTATGGCTTGCTGACTAAATCATCAGCAAGAACAATTTCAAAATCTACAAAATTTTTCAACTACGATTTGTTCGCTTTCGTTTAAAGTCAGGCACTCAGTTCCTTATCAAGAGTTGTAGGAATTGGCAGTATCAGTAAACCAGAAATGGCATCTTAGAAAAGGCATTGACACTGTTACCTTTCTCGCTTCTTAAAGTTTTGTGCTAACATAATTTTGCTTGTTCTATTTTGATAATTTGTTGAACGTTCGATGTAAGTTTGGGTTATGAACGTTTATTCATGATAAACTAAACAGTAGAAGAACAAATCGTGCGTTTTGGCTATGAGTAGAAAACGATAAGTAAACAGCCATATTTGGAATTTTAAAATTTTAAATAGAAATAAAAGATTTATATTTAATTACAAAAATATCAAAGGATTTATAAAAATTCTAATAAAAGATAACGGCTTAAAATTCCTTTTCTTAAAGGAAAGGTAACAAAATATCAGAAAAAGATAAAAATTCTGTATTTGTTTACTAAATAATTAAAAAATCTGACCTACATGCATATTTTTCTTAAAATTCAGCGCTGAAACTTTCCTAAAAACATTTCTATTAATGTAGAATTTCTAAACATTTGAATTGAAAACCTTTTTTTCTCCAACTTTTTAAGCATCTTATCCATTTTTTTATACATTGACACGTCCTAAAGTATACATTAATATAATATTTACAATCCAAAACATACATTTTCATCAATGGCAAACGTCTTCAGCACATCATTAATCGGTTCAAGCACTTTCTTGTTGACTTCGTAGTTAATCTTTTGTCTATTATTTACGGCCTGATCTCTCGAACTAGCGGCGCTTTTGCATATCGCTAATTAAATAAAATATTAATATTAATTTAGAATCTGTGACAATGTAAAGACTGGTCTGTATCACAGACTAAAATCTGTGATAATGTAAAGACAAAAGACTAAATTGTAAGTATGTAGTTGATCAAGTCTTATATGGGTGAGATCGATTGAGAATATTATTACCGGATAATAACATCAAATTATCTAGCAATAAAATTTATTAATTAAAATATTAATTATTGTTATCCTTGAAAGTGACTTAAATATGATACAGTAGTATATTATTAAATTGTTATTTATTAAGTATATATTGTAAAGACACAATATACATTGTGTCTTTATAAATATATAGTATTTTTGTCTACTTTTTAATCATGATTTCAATACTATTTTTAAAGCTAGATGTATATTGATTCTATTAACGGTTACCTGAAGTAATTATAAAATCTATTTTTACGATTTATATTAGTACCGAATATAAATGTATTATTTTATATAATATTTTAAAAATATAATATAAATCAAATATCATTAATTAACACTTATTTGGCCTCGCTGCTATGTTGGGTAGGGTAATTAGGGGCCGAAACCTGATAGCATAGCAGTTCCTCCTGATGACCTCTAATTCTTATTCTGATACAACGTCTGTTATTTATTAGTCAATTCATAAAAATGACGTTTATTTTAAATTTCAATTTTTTTATTTTAACTTGATTTAAATTATAGAAAATCTAAAAACAATTATTAATTTTATTATTTAATTATTAAATTTTGATTTAGCATTATTATGTTTTGTTTATTTTATAATTATATTAAATACGTAGACTCAGTTAGCTGATTTGATCAGAAATAATATATAATATTATTTATAATATAAATGTATTATATAACTATTTTATACTCAAATGCAGCAGTACGCTACATTTCAATATTGTTGGACTCAATTGAAGTTCACCAATACTGAAATACAGTGTACTTATGTTGGCTTTTATATAGGATTAAATCAGCGTGCAGGATAAAGAATAATCATCAAAATTTTAATATTAGATGTGTATACAATGTATAAATTAGCTTGTCTATTTTGATAGTTTGTTGAACGATCGCTGTAAGTTTGGGTTATGAACAATTATTCACGACAAACTAAACAGTTTAAGAACAAGTTTTAAAAAATATAAAAGAAAATTAAAGTACAATGTATAAAATATACATTTATAGACATAGTATTTTTGTTTACTTTGCAGCAGTATTAATTTCATTGCTGTTTTTAATGAGAGCTACATGTTTATTCTACTAAACGGTAATCTAGAGTCACTATAAAATATATTTTTAAGATTTATTACCGAATATAAATGTATTATTTTTATAATATATTTTAGAAATATATTATTAATTAAATATTATATATATTATTAATATATACTAATTATACATTATATATAAACATATATTATTTTATATAATATTATATTTAATAATTAATATATATAACTACTTGAAAGATTTTGTTTGGATGATATTATATA